>REGM01000054.1:107252-131348 GCA_004194415.1 Aurelia aurita | reverse complement strand
TAGATAATAATGATATAAAAAATGGACTGTCGCCTTATTATGGATTTGAATCAATGGATTTGTCATCTGTCAAAATGGATTTGTCATCTTTCAAAATGGATTTGTCATCTTTCAAAATGGGTTTGGAATAAAAATATCAAGTATAAAAACTTTGACTTTGTTTGTTGTCGTTCTTGCCCTCCGAAACATGGAGGCGTGTTCAGGAGACCCGTTCGGTTAGAGATAACCAAACACTAAAGAAACCAGGAGAATGTGACGAAATTACTTCGAAATCTGAAATTTAAAGTACTCAAAAAATGAGAATTTAAGAAACTTTCAATCCTACCTCCAATTATTAGTTTCTTATGAAAAATACGTCTTGCCTTCGCTATGTACATAATTATTTGAAAGCCACGTGGAATAACGTAATCACATTCTGGCAGTGTAAGATGAAAAGATGCTGGCAAATGACTCCATTTTTCAATATGATTTTCGATAGACGATTGCGCTACAGATAGCAGCAAGGAACAATTTACCAAGACGCATTGCATTCCAATTCAGAATCTTTAACAATTCTATAGAATGCAATGCATCTCGGTAAAATGTTCCTTGCCATCATCGTTAGCGTAATCCTGTATTCATACTCCTTAGAAGGAAAATAATTTGCAGTAAAGAGTCAAGAATGGGAGTTGATTTCTTTTGATACACCATTTTTTAATCACTCAAATGCACACATACAGAAACAGTTGAAATTTTGCTACAAATAAATAAATGCGAATTGTGTTCATAATATCATACAAAGGACATTCTTATGGATTGCCCCTGGCTCCAATGAAATTGCAGAATATCATAAAACTACAAAACTACTTGATACCTAACTTTATATCCTTTGTACAAAATCCTGACCCCTATAGGAAAATAGGATTCTGTTGGTTTGGTAATAACCTTGACTTTTGGTTCACTTCAGTACTTCAGATTCCAGTTATTTTATATAGTGTTCTTTTATATATCTTCTATGCATGTAGTGTCTCTGGTTTGAGAAAGATACTTATAACGATAACTATTATGAATTCATAAGATATGTGACAGACTTATTTGGATGTGTGATCTTCATCACAATTCAAAACTTCTAAATAACCAACTTCTACCCAGCTTTCTTTCAGCACTCTTTTAACTCTGTTAACAGCTAATTTTTCTTTGTTTGGGCTTTGGTTATCACTGATAGCTGCAATGGATAGCAAACACAGGGAGGTTGGTAACCAGGGAAAAGGAGGTTTCTACATTTCTATATCATAACAATGTGGCAGACAAATTTTGGTTCCTACACTAAAAATTCAGCAACAAAATTCTTATGCCCCCACAAATCTAAAAATTTGACATAAAAATTGCTTTTTCAAATGCTACAAGGTTCTTTACTAAGAATTTTCCAAACTGTAACCATAACTACTAATGCTGCATAACTCTAAAGCTCTTGTTGTGCTTACATACTGTAATGCTTTAGTGCTTTAGGCCATAATGGCACCAATAGATGCTGATACGCCCCCTTTGGTACACATTACAACTGAACATATGAAACATACATCTGCAAATCTACTTTACTTTCTATGTGCGTGAGTTTACTTATTCATGGTTCTTGTTCTTATCCCATACAACAAGCCTCCTATGCTTGATGCTTGACGTTATTTCAACTATTTCAGCTCTCCTCAGAAGAGCTCAATCTCCACCAAAAGGGTTCACAAAGCAACTGGTTTAGGCCTCCTTTCATTTTCTCGTTTGCATATATGTTTAGCAAACCTTTTCCAAGAGTCAATAGTGCTCGTTCCCCAAACCCAAAACCCCGTAGCAAGTCCACTTATCAAACTCATCAAATACTTGAGAAGAAACACATAATGAAGAGGCTCATCTTTCACCCTCACACATGGACAGTTCTTCGACTTCTCCCAACTCTCTCTGTTGTTGTGTTCATAAAAATGACACAAAACTGTCACTGTCGTTGGTATTACATACAGCACTGCAAAAACACCAATTTTCACCAACAGCCTGTCAATTTTTTGCGAACGTGCTCCATGTTTTTGCGAAACTCGATGATTGATAAAAATCGCCAAAAGTCCTGCGACAAGAAACGAAATTCCAAGGGTCAGGAAAATGAGCAAAGGGGCGATGACAAAGATGGTTAGCATCATTGTATCGTGATTTCCAACATAACAAAGTCCTGACACAGGGTCACTGTCAATCCCCGCCATTGCTAAGATTGCCATGGTCTGCACGGTCGGCACAAACCACGCAACAAAATGGAAGTACTGCGAATATGTAGCAATAGCTTCGGTGGTCCACTTCATGCCTGCAGACAAAAACCAATTTAGAGCCAAAATCACCCACCAAATACATGCCGCCATTCCAAAGAAATAAACAAGCAAGAAAACTGTGGTGCAATCAGCCGGGCCAGTAGCAGAATAACGAAGAAGATTTGTTCTTGGATTACAGGCAATCTTTTCAAATCCTCGAGCAAGTCTCACAACATATCCCATTGCAACCATAAAATAACAAAATGCAATGAAGATGACAGGTTGTTCAGGATACTTAAATCTTGATGTGTCAATGAGAGCAGTTAGGCATGTTACCATTGTGGCAATTAGACACAAAAACGACCATAAAGTGATCCAAAATGTTGTCAAATTTTGTTGACTTCTGCTAAAGAAATATTCTTTACATCGAAGAGCACAAGAAGGAACTTCTGACGGCCCATCCTCAATACTTCGGTTCACGTAAACAAACGGTTTTTGACACATACATCCACATGTTTCACCTCGGTGTATTTTCTTTTTCTGATGTTTCACAATTATTGCTTCGTTTCCCTTTGGCCTGTGCTTTTTCTTGATTCGAGTTTTTGTGATTAATGGTTCTTTTCCTTTCGAGGGGTGCTTTTTCTTTATGCTTGTCTCTCTTCCAGACTTTCCTTTGGGTGTTTTTATGCCTTTACCCTGGCTTGCAGTTGGACGGGGTTTAGCAACAATCATTGGTCGATTCGTGCTCCCACTCACTTCTTCGGATTTCTTTCCTTTCCCTTTTCCATTGCCAAAATCTTTTTCCATACAAACAGTCGTTCCTGTGTTTTCTGGAAATTTATTGCACTTTAAGTATTCTGGCCAACTCATGCCGTATGTTTTTATAATTGGGCTACAAGCATCGCGAACTCGCTCACAAAAACTTCGACATGGGAGCAAAGGTTCGCCGTAACTGGCCTCGCAAACAGGAGCATGAGTCGCACAAATAAATAACTTCAAGTCTGGTGAACAGTTGAACTTAATAAGCGGCCAAAACATGTGAGCATATAAAGCAGCGTCAGTTTGAGTTGGGTGTTCAAACATGTTAGGAACGTATGTTAAATTATACTCAATCTTCTGACATAGCGGAATCGTAATTCGTTCACACTTCATCTGCTTAGAACCCCATCGTTGCGATTGCGACGTACAAATCCATATTAATAAGCCAAGTAAATGAGAGAAAAGTAGAAACTTCATCGTTCAATTAAAATGCAAATAAAGGGCCTTTAAAACAGATGTCTTTTCGTAGCCAACGTGATAACTTTGCGAAGCAGCAACGAGTTGAGAAGCGAATTTAGGTCAGGCTCAATAATCTCATAAATATCTCCAACTGCGAATTGAGTCGTTGGCGGCTGGCTGTACTTTCATTCTCTCCTTTATCAATCGTACAATGATAATACAGTTGTCTCCTATCTATCATCTGCCAAGCAGGTTCGAGCTGTGAACTGTAGAGACGCTTCAATCGACTGACACTTGTGAAACACAACGTTGACGAATAAGTGTGTGTGTGCGAGTGGCCAATTTTAGAATGTATCTGCTAATCGGGAGTGAATCGGGATTAGCCGACCTTGAGCAAAACACTCATAATCATTACACAAATATTATGTGCTATGCATGCATGAATAACATCGTAAATTGCTAAATCCTTCTTTTGTTCAAGCAACTTAACGTAATTTGCAGACGGGACAATGTTTTTATGTGGTCTTCTTTCNTTCATCGTTCAATTAAAATGCAAATAAAGGGCCTTTAAAACAGATGTCTTTTCGTAGCCAACGTGATAACTTTGCGAAGCAGCAACGAGTTGAGAAGCGAATTTAGGTCAGGCTCAATAATCTCATAAATATCTCCAACTGCGAATTGAGTCGTTGGCGGCTGGCTGTACTTTCATTCTCTCCTTTATCAATCGTACAATGATAATACAGTTGTCTCCTATCTATCATCTGCCAAGCAGGTTCGAGCTGTGAACTGTAGAGACGCTTCAATCGACTGACACTTGTGAAACACAACGTTGACGAATAAGTGTGTGTGTGCGAGTGGCCAATTTTAGAATGTATCTGCTAATCGGGAGTGAATCGGGATTAGCCGACCTTGAGCAAAACACTCATAATCATTACACAAATATTATGTGCTATGCATGCATGAATAACATCGTAAATTGCTAAATCCTTCTTTTGTTCAAGCAACTTAACGTAATTTGCAGACGGGACAATGTTTTTATGTGGTCTTCTTTCGAACGCACAACTCCCTACAGAGTCATTCTATATAGAACGCATTGTGTTTGTGGCTTTGCAAGAAACAATTGACATATTGAAAATCAGCAGGGCATTTTCACCTGTTTTTACAAGTCAAACTTCGCAACTACATAAAAAAACTGTGAAATTATTAGTTGAGTTTGATTAGGATTTCATCTACCATCTGTTATCCGCTTCATTTAACATCGGAGTTCAATTCAATTCTTTATGTGACAAAACTGACGCGTTCACATCACATGATTTATAATGGGAAATTGCAGGTCGTAATGCCTCGTCAAATCTCACAGGACTCATTTGGACTGCAATTAACATGTTTCATGAGAACATAAGGTTGCTATGTCTTCAATAGAAAGCTGGTGAGATGAAGGCGGGCCAGACCTCCCCCTGACAACCATTCCTTCTTCTCCTTCCATTAAATACATGGTTTCAACATATCAATTATTTAGGCCAAATTGGCCTCTCTGCTGAACGGTGGCTGTGCGAAAGACAACTTTATTCAATTATCTTTCTCCCAATAAATTATTAAACAATATTTGAAAAACTTTTTCATTCGTATTCTCCCTTGTGTGGTTAAATCGCAGCCCACATCATTGAATACAGGCTAAATTTTTAAGACCTCCCGCTCAAACATTAATCATTTGACATCTTATACGACGACCCCCTTCCCCGACTCCATATCTTTTCAATCAGAGAAAAGAAAAATTTAACTTGAAAGAAAGCTGTTTGTTTCTCGTTGCACATGCGCAGGTGTGTAGCTAAAAACATTTCCTCGCTCTTGAAACATTTTCTTTTTTACTAAGTTAGCTGAGCTTCAACATGGGAACGAGGTTGCTCGAGTTTCCGTAGCGAGGCTAAGTGATCTGCCAAATGCGATAGCATGTTAAACTTCTCTTTAGGGCGTGTTTGATTGGTAATTCCAAACCTACTAAATTCTGAAAACAGTAGACTTCGCAGAGACGGTAATATATTTTCCAATCCAACACAAAAATCTTGAAACCCTTGAAACGGTAGGTTTCGGATTCACCACTGGGGTTTGCTAATGAAAATGAGAATCTCTCCAAAGTCTGCCAAACCTTCTGCCTTTTGGAGCAAAAGGTTCAGAAGGCCTTCCAAGCCTACCAAACCTACCGTTTTGAGAATTTCATAGTCAATCAAACACAAATTCCGAGTCTACCAAGTCTACCGTTTTCAGAATTGGTGCCAATCAAACACACCCTTATTTTCAGACTGTTTTACTACCACCCACGCTCGCGTTGTAACACGTTGAAAATTTCGATGTCCGATTTGCCAAAAGAGAAACTCTGCTTTTTTATTTTAAAGGGTCTGTTTCAACCAGCATTCCTTGCACGTGTCACCTCTTGGTTGGCCTTTGTTCGCCGCCATTTTCATGGGCCATGAAAATGGTTGAAACAAAGACCAACCAAAAGATGGCACGTGCAAGGCATGCTGGTTGAAACAGACCCTTTAACACTAGCCACAACAGTCGAATAAGACACGGAAGAATAAGAGCTGGGATCAATCTGTATTCTGTTATATTTTTTAATAAGCCAGTAGAAGAGATGAAACAGTAAACAAATTGTTTTTGGGCATACCAATGACCAGTGTCAGTGAAGATATCAAGCACATATTTTCGCCATGGATTTTTCTCAAACAGAACTGCGCATTTTGCCAATTTACAAAAGGGTCTGGAACTAGCGACAGTTTTCTTATAAATGAGGGATCTTCGAATGCAAACAATAGAGGTGGAACGTTATCGTTAATCTTTCGAATTAGGTTGTCTAAATAGGCATAACGGAATAACCAGACCTAGGACCCATAGGACCAAGACCCCAACGGACCGGACCCCAGGGGAATGCCCATTCCTGTCCTTCGTGAGTTTGTTTTTTAATGGCGGCGCAGAAGTTTCGCTCCAACGGAAGAGAATACCAGTACTGAAAAGANAAACAGACCCTTTAACACTAGCCACAACAGTCGAATAAGACACGGAAGAATAAGAGCTGGGATCAATCTGTATTCTGTTATATTTTTTAATAAGCCAGTAGAAGAGATGAAACAGTAAACAAATTGTTTTTGGGCATACCAATGACCAGTGTCAGTGAAGATATCAAGCACATATTTTCGCCATGGATTTTTCTCAAACAGAACTGCGCATTTTGCCAATTTACAAAAGGGTCTGGAACTAGCGACAGTTTTCTTATAAATGAGGGATCTTCGAATGCAAACAATAGAGGTGGAACGTTATCGTTAATCTTTCGAATTAGGTTGTCTAAATACCGGCTTACTGCAGCATGCTGTTCATATGATGTTTCTTATTGTGAAGCTGCTTGGTTCTTGTGGCTTGATAAATGCTGTAAAGCGGAAACCGTGCTGCATGCAACCAACCAATGCAACCCGCATGCAACTTCCCAGATTCCTAGGGCGGAGCAGTATGCCCATTAAAGTTAAGAATGGGGCATTTATTTTTAATAACTTCTTGTTTTCTTATCTCATTCTTTCGTTCTCTTTGTTCCTTTATGCCTAATAAGCTGAATAGTTTTCCTGATATTCGCTGGCACCCGTCCAGGACGATTTCCGCCCGTTCACGAGATTTTTGTATTATTTTTGAATTAATATCGTATGATGGATTGCTCTTACGTCATTGGGTAATCATTAGACATTCTGATGGGCCCCATTTACGCAGTTATTTCCATCTTCTAATGAGTCCTAATGGCAGGCAATTTGTCATAATCACTCTGCTTTTGATCGAAAATAAAGTTGCTAAAGTTATGCCTTCCTTCCATTCTTCCTGTTAATTACTGTCTGCCTTGCCCCAGCCCTGCCTAACCCACTTGAGTCTAGCCCGTTCAGTGTCTACGTAAATATTTTTTCTCCAAAGTCATGGCCCACAAAATGCTCAAAAAGCCTGCATCATTGAAAATCTGCTGGAAAACTTTGTTCCTCTCCTCTTCTACGAAAAGGTTGCACGCAGGCTACGAAAACATTTTTTTCGTTTTCGTCTGTTATCGGCCACCACAGCAATTTTCGTCAAAAAGCCAAGAGCCGAACAAAACAATGTTTTGCAATGTTCTAGGTACGTCGTGAGATTTTATCTCCTGTATGCAAAACGGTTTTTTTTAGATATACGACTTAACGTTGACGTTGGTACCTCGTATCACTTTGGCACGCAAATATGGGACTACTGCTAAGGCATTGGGACTACTGCACACCTATAGAAATAAAGGGTAAAGTGAGACATGCTGGATATTATGTGATAAGGTATTATGGAAAGTGGCATTCATTACATGAGATGTTCAGTATTAAGAATTGCTAGACTTATTACGTTGGGTCCTTTCCAGGCCTTTTTATCCATTTATTATGACTTGTTTCTCGCACAACCCCTTACTGTTACATTCGAACAATTGAATTGGATTATCAAAGCAGTTATCCCTATTTAACATTTAAAACTGCGTTAATCCATTAAGAACCGCCCACATTCATTCATTTGCTCCTTTCTTTAATACTATTGTGATAAAGGCGGTGCAAAATCGCTCCTTTAATTTATAACATTTACTGTCAGTTTGAATGAAAATCAGTTGTAATTCGGTCACATGACCCAATAGCTGTGATGTGAACGCAACATTTCACACTGACTACAGGAAAACATCACTGCCTCGTTCTCATTCTGCTAAATGTTTGTCTGTCAAATTCGCTTCACACAACCATTATTGCCCCGTTTTCAGCCATATTCGCTTTTAACTCGTCACCCATTCAAAAGAGCAAAAGAGTGAATACGAGGTTGGTGAGATCAGATCAAAATAACCTTTGGAATAACTTAATGGTCAGAACGATGTTTTTTAATAAACCATTTCAATCGCATTACCGACATTTTACTTCTCTCCGCTAAAAGAAACTACTCTGCATTCCAATACGATAGACGACTGCGCACTAAAGATGACGCAAATGGAAACTCTTACCATGTGCACAAATGCATCTCGCAATGACTCAGAAAAGCTCACCACCAATGAGTTGGGGGGATTTGGGAGTGGTGGGTTCGGAAATTTGGGTCAGGAGAACAGAACTATGTGCTAACGAAGCCTCAAAATGTAATGTTTCTATTTCTGTATAGTCATTTTCCCACAAACTTCAAATACTGTCTGTCCAGTATCGTAGGTGTACCCACGAGTGGACTTACAAATAATGATATTAATCATCTTAACCTATTTTTTACATTTTAAATTGAACCTGGATGTAATTAAACATATTTTTTGTTTTTAGACGCAGGTCCACATCAGCATTAGCTGCCTGCAGGTTAACCTGCATCATCGAGTAAATTTATGTATGTGTGTGTGTGTGTGTGTGTGTGTGTGTGTGTGTGTGTATGTATGTATGTATGCAATGCGGGTATAATTCATACATGACTGGGCCTATTTGATAGTCGTGATTCCAACCAACTCTTGCTCGTTTGCCCAGACCCTTTTCTAAATGTCAAAATGGTCTGTCTAAATTGGCTATCATACAGTAACATGAACTTTAATGTAAAGCAAATGTGTAGACGAGGTGTAGACAGAGACTGATGGCTGACAGAGTTGAAGGAAGAAGATTGCAGAAAATGTAAATTGTTGAACAATTCTGCAATGGTGAGTGCATAGATAGTTGATCTCTACATCACATCTGGAACCTGATTCGGAGGGCCTGTTTCTTACGTCAATACTGAACAAACAGGCTGGTGGCAGACTCCTTTTGGGGTATGGAACGAGGTTGATCACATCTGATTTGACGATTTGCAACGACCAGTGTCAGACGAAAACTTTTTGACCTGGCGTCCCAAATACCTTCAACTTACTCTGATATTAAAGGTTTTTGCACAAGAACACGTTTCAAAATGAAGAGAGATATTTTATATTTTACTTGACGTTTAAGGATAGAAGGCATAACGGAGAATGAATGAAAAAATTAGCCATATAGGTTGTTTGATAAAATATTATATAACCACAAAGACAAAAAATTAAAGGATCAAATGTGATTTTCATCAATTGATTGGAGAAGGAAATTATAAGCATCTAATTTGATCGATAAGAATTAAACTGTAATAATAATTAAGAAATTGCGATCCTGTTCCCTACTGTCCCTACTGTCCCTACTCTAACCTTTTACCATTGACTATACTTTGACTGTTGCCCATAAGTTGACACATGTTCACAATAGGTTGATTAAGTAAATGAAAAACTGATCCAAATAAAAGATAAGAATTTAAGGAACAGAAATTGTCATTTGCAATTGTCGATTGTTGTTATGTCATTTAGTGTTGGTCAGAACAATTTAAAATGTCAAACCTTTATTTAAATCTGACCAAAACTTTGATTAAATTTGATAGATATCCGATCATCACTGATGAATTGAATTGAATTGCTCTGAATTCTAATGAAAAATATCTTTTGGTTTCCTAATCTGTCTCAGAATCCAGAAATACTAAAACAGGGGAGCATTTGTTACTTTTGCAGGCATGAATTTAACATGTTTTCATCATTAACATTCTTTTTCTTTTGTTCGAATTAAAATCCATCTTGATAGCGGGAAAGTCAAACGATCACAATCTTGAAGATCAGTAATTTATATGAATGTACAATAATGTCTCCAGTTTTCCTTCAACACTTCCCCAGGCTACTCTATGCAAATTTGCTTCCCGTGCAAGGAATACGAGATTCCACTTTAAATGCGAAAGATAGGAGATAAACAACTGTAAAAATACATTCAATTCAATATGATATAGAATTCAACATGAAATATTTACCATAATGTCAGTATACAGTAATGCAAAAGGATCGTGGCTATCAAAATTAAGACATTTGAAGTCAAAGCCTCTTGGGCAACCAGCATGCATTGCAGCCCTATTTGTAAAGGTGGCCTAATTTCATGCTGCATGAAAAGAATTTTGTGATATCGCTCAAGTCAGCACTCACGAAAAAGACAAACGATCGCAATGCATGGCGGTTTCCCAAGAACCTTTAAGATGGAAATGATTAGAATCTCTCACTTATTGGTTTTAGAGTTAGCAAATTAAAAGCTGTTTATTGAGGTTCTGAACTCTTTTTAACTTTCCACCAGTTGCTCTAAGAGGTGTCCATGTTTGATTAGCTATATTGAAATAGTAAAGAGCGAAATAATTTTGAAAAGTTGTGAGCTGTAAGAGATAAGGTGGTAGGTTTTTGAAAATTGCAGATATCACTGGAAGTTTTTTGTGTGGAAAATATTTAATACCGATATTAGGTCGGGTGTCTAGTTTATTCAGATTAATGTACACGACATCTTCTGCACTAAAAAGAAAAGGATTTTTTGGGTGTAGAAGAACTGTTGTAATGTGAGCACTGAAGACACGAAAAAACGCTGTCTCTTTCTCATTTAACATATGTAGGCACACCGTTAAGGAATTTCTACAATCGAATCATTCTGAGTTCATAACTCAGAGAATCCGCAACTTCTGCAAGAGCAAAGTATCAACATTTATATTGTGTTCTGAGAAATGCGAATATAAAATGATATTTTGCAGTTTCTTCATGGCAGTATTGAACCAACCTCGTTCCCCGGGTGTTCTTACGTCATACGCTAATCACGAAGCCGAGTGAACAACGTAAAGCAACAAACTCTCTCTGGAGACGAGATTGGTATTGAATAAGGCTTGCTCAAACGAACGAGAATTTTTGGTTACACGGTANATGAGGTTTGAAGTTTCTACTCAATGTGGTTCTTGAAATATCACTGTAATGCCAAACACAATATTGCGACAAGATGGCGGCAATTTCTGCTCCGCCATGCATGAAATTTAGAATTTTTTACCAAAATTGTCATTCTTTAATGGTAATCAAATTATCAAACACATATTTGGCTCATTTAACACTGTTTTAAAGAAATTTGCTGCAATGGTTATCTTCTACCTTAAGGAATTTCTACAATCGAATCATTCTGAGTTCATAACTCAGAGAATCCGCAACTTCTGCAAGAGCAAAGTATCAACATTTATATTGTGTTCTGAGAAATGCGAATATAAAATGATATTTTGCAGTTTCTTCATGGCAGTATTGAACCAACCTCGTTCCCCGGGTGTTCTTACGTCATACGCTAATCACGAAGCCGAGTGAACAACGTAAAGCAACAAACTCACTCTGGAGACGAGATTTGTATTGAATAAGGCTTGCTCAAACGAACGAGAATTTTTGGTTACACGGTAGATGATAGCGAGGCAGAGAGATGGAGAATGCAGGAAGAAATTGTAACTTCCTAAATGTTAAAAAAACTCTATTTGTCCTTACGTACGAATTGGAGTCTTTTAAGAGGCTTGCTCGGGATAGTCAAGGTTAACTCAGGTTAACTGAAAGCTGTTTTTTTCTATTAGAACCTGGAAGTGAGCCTCTTTTTGAAAATGCATTCGTTGAAAAAGAAACACGCCTTTCGTCAAGCTTTTTGTTAACTTGCAAGTGGGTCGCTAGCTTTTGCATCGATATTTGCGTAATTCTCCCATTTTATTCATATTTTGAGTTTCATTAAATTTGTTTCTAGCATGAAAAGTGTACTGAAGGATTGGGGCATAGCCTACATGAGACAAATCTCAAAATACGAAAACGTTAGTGAGCATAAGCGTACGAGGTGGGGGGGCTGGGGGGGCGGTAGCCCCCCCAGCGTTGGAAAAATTTACAAAAATCAGCCTTTCTCGGGCAAAAATCCGACGTAAGTCGGGCAAACATTTTCGTAAACAATAGACTTTGTGTTGGGCCGCCCCCCCAAATTTGTTCGTCCCGTACGCTTATGTTAGTGAGCAGCTCTCTATTTCTATATAGCTATTTCAAATTAGCGCGTGGTTTTTATTCTCATTTCTTCTGTTTTGGATCTTATCTCCAGACTTGCTGTGACCAGTGTCAGACAAAAATATTTAGCAAAAGGTTACGTTACCAAACGCGTNAAAGAAACACGCTTTTCGTCAAGCTTTTTGTTAACTTGCAAGTGGGTCGATAGCTTTTGCATCGATTTTTGCGTAATTCTCCCATTTCATTCATATTTTGAGTTTCATTAAATTTGTTTCTAGCATGAAAAGTGTACTGAAGGATTGGGGCATAGCCTACATGAGACAAATCTCAAAATACGAAAACGTTAGTGAGCTCTCTATTTCTATATAGCTATTTCAAATTAGCGCGTGGTTTTTATTCTCATTTCTTCTGTTTTGGATCTTATCTCCAGACTTGCTGTGACCAGTGTCAGACAAAAATATTTAGCAAAAGGTTACGTTACCAAACGCGATTTTAAATTCTGAACCTTGGTTCTGCGCCATATCTGATATGTTTACATAAACAATCCAACTTTTATTACAGAGAGGGTGAGGTTCATTTTTCGGGATTCATTTATGGTCAAACTTGCATGGAGAGTGGGATGTGTTTGATTGACAGCTGCGATGTGGAAATATGAGAGAATTGCCTGCTGGGAAATCTACCACGGATTAGTAATGTAGGGAACCCATGCTGGCGCAATAACAACATGTGCCGAGCTGACACAATGAGATCGAATGTTGTAAAGCCGCAGATATAGTAGACATGCAGAGAAGAAATCACTTCTATTGTTACACTGCATAAACAAGATCAGGAAAGGACAATTTTCTCATCGATTTTGCCCCAGAGATAAAACTACTTAGTTTTCAAATCTTAGACTCTGCAGGTGTGTGTCTGTGGGTGTAAAATCATAATCCAAAGTGGATTCAGTGAGCAATTTGTCTTCACTAAATATGACCATCAAGTTAGATCAACTTGTTTTGAGATAAATTTGTCTGGTCTGACACAGTAAACATTTTTACCCCTATCCAAGTAGATGTGTGTCTGTGGGTGTAGAATCATAATCCAACTTGGATTCATTCAGCGCCCATTTCTTCCAAAGATCTTCACGATTTGATTCCTATTACATCAACTTCCAGAAGGTTTGATAAAAGTATTTTTACACCAAAGTCAGTTTTGTGATTTGGAATTTACCTGAAAGTGTGTCCAATAAAAGGTTGGCTAGTTTTTCACGAATCGTACACGGGATCGTACGCGAGAAACTAAATTCGGTCTTGCGATTGGCTAATTTCAAGCGGTAGCGAGTGTGCGATTCATAGAAATATTTCTATGGTGCGATCAGTGATTACGTCATTTTGGTGTTGTGTTAAGTTTTGAAATCGAGGCTAAACAGATATTGCAGACACCTGACAATAAAAATTTTTTAAATTTCGTGATGGCGGGAATTACAGCGAGGAAGTAGAGCAGAAATACTGATAGGAGAAGATTGAACAGTTGTGGAGGAAAAGAAATGTTTAAAAATTCAAATGGAGAGAAATTACCAGAAATATGTGATATTGAAAAGAACAATGAAAGTAAAGAGAAAGAATCGTGCCCGAAAAAGGCTGAAGCAAATTTAACTCAAGAAAAATCTGATGGTGGCCTAAGCAAGAGTGGCTTGCTTACTGGTATTTTATACGGTTGCTTGAAGCCAGTTTGTGGCCTATTCACAGCGAAAGAAAAACCAAAACAAGATCCATGGCTTATTGCATTTAATGAATTGACAGAAATTCGATTAATTGGATCAGGAGCACAAGGGGCTGTGTTTTTAGGCCATTTTAGAAATGAAGAAGTTGCGATCAAAAAAGTTAAGAATGAACGAGATACCGATATACGACATCTTAGACATTTTGATCATAGCAATATTGTCAAATTCAGGTAATTTATGGATCAGATGACATAAAAATTTATTTTACTGACTTTGCTCAGCTGAGTACTCTATCAAATAAAAAGCAGTTATTGCTGTTTCAGAATGGTTTCATTCACCAAAAAAGGAATTAAATGATAAGATTTTTTATTAGATTTTTGTGTGATTTGATCTTCACAACCTAACTACTCGTATTTTTTATAAAAAACTAAGGTGGTAGGCAGTTCCTTAAATTTTAGGGCCATTTTGCTACCAAATATTTCTTATGTGTTTCTTATATTACTAATGCCCTAAGTGTAGAGCCAAACTATGTTCGTTACAAGGGCTTTTAAATTACTTAGTAAGATCTCAAGACATGTTATAACATAATTCACACTCAAAACAATGCCAAAACATCCACTATATTGTATAGTGTCAAAACGTTTTTGAGTGACCTGGGAAAATTAAAGCTACAAATTACAAAAGTTTCGTAGCTTTTTAATTTAGGTAGGGTAATTTCTTAAGTTTGAAAAATTGAGCCTACCATTTCTTATATGCTGTTTCTTATAAACAAATACATGTATTGCAAGTGCATGTCTTTACAGATCATCTTTACAGGTAATTATTGAAAATCTCCTGTTTTAACATTAATATGAAAACATTCTTAACATTTCTGATAAACTAATATAAAAATTAGATCAAGTTTTGTAAACAACCTGCATTAACATTGAAAGTTTTGGATGGAAAGTTTGGCAGAAAATGTTGCAAAAAAGATTTTCAAATTAATTTTCTGAAATTTCAGTAGAAGAGCTAACAGACAAATTCAGAGAGGTTAGGGTACAGTTGTACAGAGCTCCTAACCAAAGAGATCAATATCTAATATGATTAATGTTGTTGCCTTTTTGCAGTACCTGTTAACCTCATCATTTATTGTTTGAGTACTTCCCTTAAAAATACAAATCCTTAATTGATGGAAACATTTTGTTATTAATTTATGCAAGCTCAGAGATTCTGAACAACAACTTTTGCCATACTAGACATACTACTCTGACTGTCCTGACTTTGCAGACTTCAAATATATACCATTTATTTTTCAGGGGTATCTGTAAAGAAGCATTCACATTTTGTTTGGTGATGGAGTATTGTCCATATGGACAACTTTTTGAGGTTGTGAAAGGAGGCAAACAAATAACACCTGCTTTGTTGGTTGATTGGTCAAGACAGATTGCCGATGGAATGCAGTATCTCCATCAACACAAAATCATCCACAGAGATCTCAAGTCTCCCAAGTAATTACACTTGTTTTTATATCTGTTATCTACATTTGGCAAATAATAGTTAGATTAAATGTATCCAAATAAAATGGAGCTAGTTAGTCTTCTTTACCAAGATTCATTACTTTCAGCAATACAATGAAAATTTTACTGCTGAACTTTGGTTTTTAACGTTAAAAATGAACTGTACTGTATAAACAGAAGGAATTAATTATATCTTTGTGGATGAACAGTTGTATTTTTCATATAAAAACAATAACAAAATACAATATTATGTGCCATCCAGAGCAGAAATACCCATCAAGTCATCTGGTTCTGACTATGAACAACACTTCTTATATTTGAAAGCAGTCCTAAAAATGTTTCTAATTGGTTATATTCAAACTTGAGAGACCAAAACGATGCTATTTTCGCACTTGACCAGTGGCGTGCTGGGGATGAAATTGCAAGGGAGGCAAAAGGTAAAAATGGCACCCCTTCTTAATTATCTTTAAAATTTCGTAGGTGTAGCTAGTTTTATTTATCATCTTCCGTGCATGAAATAAATTTGGAAATTCATGAGAACAGAGGTTTAGTTCTTTTACCAATAGGGAACGCCCTGTTTGCATCTAGGGAACACCCTTTAATTGCCTGTAAACATTAAGGAGGAATGAGGCTGTCAAAATCTTGGGAGTCACCAGTGAGCAAATTTATAAGAATTTCTACGAAATAATAATTGCAAACAATGCTGGCTTGTTATTAAGATGAAACACTAGAGGCTCAACTATTAACATCAAATTTAAATAAATAGTATTGTTGGAATGTTTTAAGAAAATTCTCTTCGTTCACTAATTAGTTGGCTTAGGCCCCTTCAGCGCCCCTGTAAAGATGAACATTCACTTTGGCGCCCCTCGTATTTGATCGGCAGAGGGGCACTTGCCCCCCTGCCAGCACGCCACTGCTTGATGCCAGTTGAATTCAATATACAATTACACTAAAGATGCCGGGAAGGAAATTTTTACTGTGATGCATTGTGTTCTTTAATCGATTCCCTATAGAATCATTAAAGATTCTTTATTGGAATGCAATGCATCTTGGTAAAAAGTTAATCACTGCCATCTTTAGCATAATCGTCTATTGAGTTGAATTTCCTTGTTTGATTGATAGAGATTAAATTTTGTGATCAATCTTTTGTTTTGCAGCATATTGGTCTCGTACGATGACATCATCAAAATATCAGATTTTGGAACTTGCAAAGAACTTTCTGAAAAAAGTGCCAAAATGACGTTTACTGGAACAGTGGCATGGATGGCACCAGAAATGATAAGGAATGAACCATGTTCTGAGAAAGTTGACATTTGGTTGGTACTTTTTTGCATTGCAAATAAAGTACATTAAGAATGTCAAAACCACTTTGATATTTTGAAATCACCATATAATAAAAAATTATGAAGAAATCAGAGAATTTTGGGGTACAGAAATTTAAGGGGCTAGTTGTTTGAAGTTATCAAATAGAAGATGACGTAAGATAAGTAAATCAATGAAAATTTCAATTTGAAAATTCAGTAAGTGTTTCATCATATGATATGTGATCTTGAAGTTCTGTAATATTGCAAGATTATTAAAATAAAATAGTGGTGATTGAATTGATTTTGTTCCTAGTAAAGAGATAAGACCATACCATGATTATGTTTAGCCATATTTTCGGAACGACAATAGTGATGAGAATTTTGTGAATACACGCACGGAATAACAGGAGTATATAAACGTAAACAGATAAAAAAGCTTCTGTTGATGTTTCTTCGAGATTTGCAGGTTTCAACATGATCCTCATTTTTAACCAATTTGTGGTGTTGCCAAAAACACCAAAAATATTCCTGGTGTGGAGTAGAGTGTTAGCTACAAAATATACCGAACATTTAACCGCGATTCTCTCTACTCTTTTTTTAGGCCACACAGTATGTCTGAGATATCCACACAGTATGTCTGAGATATTTCATATTTTATATATGAGATATTTTTGTTTATTTAGGTCTCGGATGATTTTACTTTAAGCCGTTGTAAATGTCATTATGATTATGAGGTGTCATAACCTACAATATGTGTTTGGGGTGTTATCTTTGTGTACATAGAGATCTCGCTGGCTAATGACATCTACTATGTATATTCTTTGTTTCATTTCAGGTCTTATGGGGTCGTAGTATGGGAACTCCTAACTGGAGAAATGCCATACAAAGTAAGTTTTACTACTTTCCAATTTTTACATTCAGACGCCCGACTCTGAGAAAGGATTCTTTCTGTTCATTCTTGATTTGTTGGAATTTACTATGTTCAGTGTTAGAAGCAGATCCTTTGCAAATTCCCCATTTGCCATTACGCCCCCTTTATTTATTAAGAAATGACCAGATGATCCCGTATACACAATGATTTTTCTTTTTCTTCACAGGGCGTAGATTACTCAGCGATAATCTGGGGAGTTGGAAATAATAGTTTGAGATTACCGATTCCACAAAGTTGCCCTGAAGGATACAAACTTCTGCTCGATCTATGTTGGTAAGAATGTTTATATAGATAATTAGTCCTATTTTTAAATCAGTACCTTTGGAAATATATTCTATTGCTCAATATTAATGCAAGGGATAAAATAACTTATAAAGCCAAAATGTAACTTATACTTTTATTTTCCAATGGGAGAATTTAACGCCTCGAATCCGTCACCACAAAACATATAAAACAAACAAACTTCAAACAAACCAATTAAGAAGGGTAAAGGCAAGGTTTTTGTGGAAATATTTAATTGGTAAAATTATTAAGAATAATGCGCTGTCCTACAACTTTTCGGTGTCGTGTTTTATATGCAAGACATAGTACGTTTATTTCAACTTTTTTATGTAACATAATTACGACTATCAAGGTCTTTTAAACCACAGACTATCAAAGTAGAAGTTCATTTTTGTTCAATTCTTCAAAGCGTCTACCCTGGAAACTGTCATCTTTTTCGCCTAACACACTACAAGTTTGGTACTTTTCTCGGACGACAAGTTTTCATTTAACGTAGCCTTCATTTCCATTGAGAAGTAAAATGTCCAAGACTACTGTTAGATAACGTCTAGAATTCTGTATATTAGGCCCTGGAATTTATCGATTATTTTCTATTTTCTGACAGGCATGCCAAACCAAAGAATCGACCATCTTTCAGACAGGTTTTGATGCATATTGAAATTGCTGCTACTGATGTTCTTCATTTACCTCTTGACAATTACTTGAATAAACAGGTTTGAATAAACAAGTTTCTTTATTTTACTTTACTCAATATATAATTTACAATATTTGTTAGTTCTTCGATATGAAGATTGAAGTTTGCAGTTTTCTCTCTCGATTATGTCATAGGAAGATCCTGTTGAAATTACTGTGATAGGTCGTTCTAGGTCGTTTCAAAAATTAGCCATTTCCTCAACCAGATTTATATTGTTTATCGTTATTGCTAACTCTTTGACATTTTTGTATACCAGTTCTTCAACTTTGGAAGGCACGTTTTACTGAATGACGATGACCTTAATTTTTAGTGGTTTAAAATATACCCGCAAGTAGCCAGCAGATACGTCGATTTCTTAACGTCTCGTTTGATTTTAAGAGAACTTTTCGTTGTATTTTTTAGGTGAATTGGCGAAGAGAAGTTGACATTTATTTCGAGCAGCTTAAATCCCAGGGGACTCAGTTTTCTGCGATTGAAGAAGAACTAATTAGGAAGAGAAAAGAACAATTAACGTGAATATACTTTTCATTTTTGCTCCGAAGAAATTCGTTAGTTTAAAACTGATGCAAATCGTAACATTTTTTACCAATTAACTTTAACAAAAAAGAAATGCAAAATCTTGTTCGGGTATTGCTAGAAATAAGATACTGCTTAGGGTACTGCTTATAATGGGAACAGATGTAATATCAGGAACAATCTAGAATATGAAATATTATTATTGTTCATTATTGTACAATCATTATCTGCTAAGCATCTCTCGACGCATTGAACACTTGAAATATAGAAAATCGGCATTTAGTTTGCTTCAAAGGAAAAAGGAGCACGACAGATTCATCTACTATTATTATGCATAAGTTTCTGGTGCAGTTAGATACAGCCAGTTATTTTCTTTTTGTCTGCATGGTATTTTCGGTGTTCTAATTGCATGGTTTCATAAGTTCATTTAATTTTGTTTTAGTCATGCAAAAGAAGTCAAACATTTGTACGTAGAAAGATTGGAGAAAACGAATGTATTGTACAGAGAATTGACAGATTGTATTCATCAGTTACAGATCAGAGAACAAGAACTCTCAAAGTAAGGTTTTTCTTTTGAAGAAATCAGTTTCTAAGTTTATGTGAAAGAGTAGATTTGATTTACATATAAACCTTAGAATTGAAATTTTCACAGGGGCTAATCCAACAGAGTCGTGTTGCTGTCGTTATTTTTCGAGAGTATTTTAGTGGTGTCTTCTTCTTCTCGAGAGAGAGTCTTCTTGATGATGATGATGATGATGATGATTATGATGATGATGATGATGATGTCTAATTTTCTTTAGGCGAGAGAGACAAGTTTCACAGAAAGGTAAACAAAAGAAATGTATATGCAGCACAGGTTATCCAGGAAGAAAAACTGGGAAATGTATCAAAACATCAGCTAAACAATGGTAAATTTTATAGGTTCAAGTTTTAAATTCAGATTTGTAAGTTTGCTGATTTTTAGGCAAATTTTGATTGTTTTCGATCAATTCATGAATGAGCTGCAAAGAATGCCAATGAAACGAGACAGATTTGGAAAATTGTTTCTGACACTGTATGGCTACATCAAACCATATGCAAGAAAAACGCTTTCTACGATAAAGAACTTTCTTTGTCTTGAAAAACTTTCAAGCTTGACTTGAATTAAATTTTAACTGAGGGCAATAATCCTGATTTATAAAATGATGTCTCTCCCCAATGTTTCGTCGTTGTTTGCTACTCACAGATATAAAAATGAAATTCCTATTGCCATCCCCGCAATTATTATTTTCGTAATGATTGCAGCATGTCCTCTTGTAGATGTAGACACGGCAAAACTTCCTGCGTTTATGATGAGTTGTTTGTAACAGTTTGTAACGCTCTTGAAAAATGCCAGTTTGAAAAGAACATTGTTAGCTGTTGGTCGCGAAATCTGTTTGATGATCTGCTCCAGGGAGAATACTTATTCTCCCTGATCTGCTCCCTTTTATCTCCTCAACAATTCAAGGTTTGAACATAGAATGTTGATGGAAACTCAACAGAGTAAATGTGCTTAGAGACCGCCTGTAATGCAAAAACGAGCAAAGAAATTGGAGTGTTAGCAGGAAATGTCAATTTCCATCACTGGTTGTTTTAAGTCTCGAAGTTTCTGTTTTGCCCAAAGATTTATTCGAAGTGGAAAGTGTACTCGTTTCTCCAACAAAACCCAATTCGCGATTTAAGGATTGTTGAGGAAATTTTAATACTGCTAACAATAATGATTCGATAATGAAATCTGATATCTTGTCTTGTAGCTTGAGAAAATCAGCAAGCAAAAGAAGCCATTTTGAAACTGAAGAGAGGCCAAAGCATGAGCCACTTAGCAAGCATACAGCAAACCGATCATTCAACTCAACTGTAAAAGAGAAACATAAAGATATGGATGTACATAAACGGGAAAGGAGCCAGTCATATTCTGAAGGAAAGAACGATCGATTTTATCATGACGTCCAGCCTCTTATCGAAAACGAGTGCAGTGGAAATTGCACTTCCGATGATCAATCGAGGATTGATGACGTCATTTCAGAAAGCTCTAAGATAGACGACGCAGTGGTGGAAAATGTTGTGAAAGATGGTCGTTATTTTCTAGGGAAGAATTTAAGGGGACTGTCACGTGACACAGATGGGTCACAAAATGATACGGATGGATTGGATGGGGACCAATTAGAATGGGATGAAGATTTTAATAGTCTATGAAGGAGAGAGAAGGGGGGGGGGGGGATGAGAGCGTAGAAAATTTTGGGAACTGTTAACATTGGTCCATTAAAAGCTATGTGTACTCATGATAGCATCAAAGATAGTTTAGCAATAAAATTTGGCGATGATAAAAGACGAAACGATGGAAACCGATAGCCATTGTTAGACTGAAATAAATCCGACTAATTAAGGAGATGTTTTGACATTCTTGATAGTGAAATTAGATTGCAATATCACAGTTAAGAGGAAAAGTGTTAAACTTAGTATCAACTTTTAAAAAACTGTTTAGAACTGCGTTGATTTAACTGTATCTAAGTTATAAATATTGTAAATTATGAATTAGAAGAAAATAGTAAAATTGATCAATCAATCAATTGATCAATAAATCGCAATTCCAAGAACTTGACTGAACACCATGCTTTCTAGATGACGATGTGGTCCCTAGCTCACGGTTTTCTCAAGCATCGTATGAAGAAGTAGAATAAATCACAAAGAATATCTAGACTAGTATCACTGTAAATAATTCTATCGAATATTTATTAAAGAAAGTTCTCGAGTAAAGAATTAGCCAAAAACTGAGCAATCGACATATAAGAAAACCAGACAATTTCTTTCAACTTTATGTCTCACTTTTCTTTGACCTCTTAGATTTACAGGCTATCTATCATTTTTAGCCAAAAAGTTAAACTATAGGCTTTCCTTTATTGCTAAAATGGGCTGATATTGAAAATCCTCATTCTGCCGAAAGTAAGGATTTTTAAAATCGGCCGATTTTGCGAAAAAGCAAAGCCTTTTTGGCCAAAAATAAGGATTTTCAAATTTCATATCTCCATATTTATTCATAGTTAAGGGAATAACGAACTTCATTGTTACTCTTGAAAATAAACTATTTCTTGACTTATAACCTGTCAATTGTGTACTTACAACCTTTGCTATTTTGCAAAGATTGGCTATTTTTTAAAATCCTTATCTTTGGCCACAACGTCTGTCTGTAGAACTACAATTCCCTAGGGAATACTGAACTTCGCAGTTATTTTAGAAAATAAGCTATCTATGACTTATAACCTGTCGATTGTGTACTTTTATGTCAGAAAACTTCATTGTTACTTTTGAAAATAAAGTATTTTATTACTTATAACCTGTCAATTATTGTCATGTCGTTTATTATTTCACAGAGATTGGCTATTTTTAAAAAGCCTTATTTTTTGGTCACAACCTCGAATTGTTTATCGAATTGCAATTCCCTTGGGAATACCTCCGATCCCCTAAGGAATACCATCAATTCTCAAGGGAATAGTAAACTTTGTTTACTTGTAACCTTTGCTATTTTTGCAAACATTGACTATTTTTTAAAATTCTCATCTTTGACCACCCAATTTTTGCAAAAAAGCAAAGCCTATAGCCTTACTTTTTAGGCAAAAACAAGGATTTTCAAAATCGGCCGATTTTTGCAAAAAAGCAAAGACTATAGCCTGACTTTTCGGGCAAAAACAAAGATTGTCGAAATCGGCCGATTTTTGCAAAAAAGCAAAGCCTATAGCCTTACTTTTTGGCCAAAAACTAGGACTTTAAAAATCAGGGGATTTTTGCAAAAAAGCAAAGCCTATAGCCTCACTTTTCGGGGCAAAAACAAGGATTTTCAAAGTCGACTGATTTTTTCAAAAAAGCAAAGCCTATAGCCTTACTTTCCGGACAAAAACAAGGATTTTCAAAATCGACTGATTTTTGCAAAAAAGCAAAGCCTATAGCCTTACTTTTCAGGGTAAAAACAAGGATTTTCAAAATCGACTGATTTTTGCAAAAAAGCAAAGCCTATAGCCTTAAATTTTGGCAAAAACAAGGATTTTCAAAATAGACCGATTTTTGCAAAAAAGCAAAGCCTATAGCCTTACATTTCGGGCAAAAACAAGGATTTTCAAAATCGGCCGATTCCTGCAAAAAAGCAAAG
Organism: Aurelia aurita; assembly: GCA_004194415.1. NCBI lineage: Eukaryota > Metazoa > Cnidaria > Scyphozoa > Semaeostomeae > Ulmaridae > Aurelia > Aurelia aurita. Next base: position 107,928 of record REGM01000054.1, on the reverse strand, counting down.
CCTATAGCCTTACTTTTTGGGCAAAAACAAGGATTTTTAAAATAGACCGATTTTTGCAAAAAAGCAAAGCCTATAGCCTTACTTTTCGGGGCAAAAACAAGGATTTTCAAAATCGACTGATTTGTGCAAAAAAGTAAAGCCTATAGCCTTACTTTTTGTGCAAAAACAAGGATTTTCAAAATAGACCGATTTTTGCAAAAAAGCAAAGCCTATAGCCTTACTTTTCGGGGCAAAAACAAGGATTTTCAAAATCGACTGATTTGTGCAAAAAAGCAAAGCCTATAGCCTTACTTTTCGGGCAAAAACAAGGATTTTAAAAATCAGGGGATTTTTGCAAAAAAGCAAAGCCTATAGCCTTACTTTTTGGGCAAAAACAACGATTCTCAAAATCGGACGATTTTTGCAAAAAAGCAAAGCCTATAGCCTTACTTTTTGTCCAAAAACAAGGATTTTAAAAATAGACAGATTCTTGCAAAAAAGCAAAGCCTATAGCCTTACTTTTCGGGGCAAAAACAAGGATTTTCAAAATCGACTGATTTGTGCAAAAAAGCAAAGCATATAGCTTTACTTTTCGGGCAAAAATAAGGATTTTAAAAATCGACTAATTTTTGCAAAAAAGCAAAGCCTATAGCCTTACATTTTGGCAAAAACAAGGATTTTATCAGGAGATATTTGC
>REGM01000054.1:15328-104353 GCA_004194415.1 Aurelia aurita | reverse complement strand
GATTTTTGCAAAAAAGCAAAGCCTATAGCCTTACATTTCGGGCAAAAACAAGGATTTTCAAAATAGACCGATTTTTGCAAAAAAGCAAAGCCTATAGCGTTACTTTTCGGGGCAAAAACAAGGATTTTCAAAATCGACTGATTTTTGCAAAAAAGCAAAGCCTATAGCCTTACTTTTTGGCCAAAAACAAGGATTCTCAAAATAGACCGATTTTTGCAAAAAAGCAAAGCCTATAGCCTTACATTTCGGGCAAAAACAAGGATTTTCAAAATCGGCCGATTCTTGCAAAAAAGCAAAGCCTATAGCCTTACTTTTCAGGGCAAAAACAAGGATTTTCAAAAATCGACTGATTTTTGCAAAAAAGCAAAGCCTATAGCCTTACTTTTTGGGCAAAAATAAAGATTTTCAAAATCGGTCGATTTTTGCAAAAAAGCAAAGCCTATAGCCTTACTTTTTGGCCAAAAACAAGGATATTGAAGACCGTCTTTTATTGTCATGCGTCACAATCCCTGCTAAATATAGATTGAATCCAAGCTATCGGAAAAGATTTATTGGTCCAATCAAGAATTTAATGTAAAAAGAAATGTGCTGAACAGTATACAACTTTCATCTCTGTCTTAAATAAGAATATCACAAAAAGGCAGAAATTAATTCTAACAATAATGTTTAAAGGAAAAGTTTATTTTTTCTTAGTGGATGCTTCTTTTTCCTCTTTAGCTCCTTTTTCTGTTTCCTTTTCCTTTTTCTTCTCTTTCTTATCTTTTAAATCTTTATCTTTCCCTTTTGTTTCTTCTTTCTCGTAATCTTTATTCTGCAACTTATTATTTATGAGATTATGAAGAGCAATTATTGATCTAATCATGGATGCAATATAAACGACAAGCATTTGATCATTCGTTTTCACCAAAAAGGATTTCACAAAATCATCAATGTTCAAATTAGGTAGAAGGTTGAAGACATCTTGAAGTTGGTAGACAATAGCATGATTGATTGGTAATTTCTTGCCAACAACTTGTTCCAAATATGTTTGGATATCTTGAAGATGTGATTGTAAACCTTTCAGTGACATTAGTTGGTTTGTTATTTGTTGTGACAATGTACCAACTGTTATGTTGCGAATGTCCCTGAAACAAACAAAAACAAACATCTTTAAAAATCGATATCAGGTCTTGACTGGAAAAACATGCTCTTATGCTCATTGAAATGTTCTGTGCTATCACTGAAAGTAAAGAATTTAAGCCAAAAGCTAAAACTATAGGCTGGCCTGTTATGCTAAAGTTTCTCAAATTGGACATAGCTCATTTCCGCCACAAAGTAAGGCTAAGGGTATCTCTCTTTCACAAAATTGGCTGTTTCGAACAAAATCAGTTCATTTTACACCTTAGAAACGCATAGAATAAAAATTCATATAGTCACTTTGTTTTTTGGGATCTTATCTGGTTTAGTAAAGTAAAGAATTATTTCCTTACTACAAAAATATCTTAAAAGACTTTCTATTAGCCACAACATTGATCAGTCTTTGCTAACGGGCTAACAAAAGCTGGAAAACAGATCTTGCATTCCGACTGCGTATCTCGTATTCATGATACCAAAACATTGACATAGATACGTAAACTTGGTTCCTGACTCCTAAGTTGGATTTCCATCGATAGATCAAAGCAAAAATCTTTTAAAACGATCAATTAGAGGCACTACTGCACTATTTCAAAAGGCGCAACATTTCAGTTACTCGGCTAGTCCTTGCTTTGTGTCATTGGCTTTTCTCCAAAAAAGGACTTGTTGGTTTGTTGATCGAAGTAAAGTTGATGTGAGAAGTAAAAGAATACACGTAAATAAATACAAACCTTAAAAGATGCTCAACTCCAACTTCTTCTGCTTCTTCTGCTCCAATTTCACTTGGAATGTGTTCAAAAGTTTTTGATGTTGGTGTTCCATCCTGATTAGGTAAACAATTTTAAAATTGTATTTTTAACACTAAAAAGCCTCGCTTTCAACGCTAAAAAGCCTCATTTTTAATGCTAAAAAGCCTCGTTTTCAACGCGAAAAACTTCTCTTTGCAGACAAAAAGAATTTGTTTTCTCTCGACCAGTAATTCAAAACAAATAAAGCGCAAAAGTTGCCCTGAAACTAGTCCGGCAAAATGTCGCCATGTGCACGCAAAAGATGGGTTTTAACAGAAGTCATGAGTAAATATTGAAGAAGAAGGATATCTGTAAACATCTGCCTCGAGCTTTTTATTTGAATGGTTCAGAACCCGATTGGTAGGCGATTCAATTCTCGTAGTTTTTTGGGTGTACCGGGTGTCCCAAAAAAAGTATACAGATTTGGTCGACCCTAGCGATGAGAATTTAGCGTGAATCAATCCGAAAACATTTTAAAAATATACTTCGATGGTCAACTTGAATATAGATACCTTGTTTGTTGATATTGGTGCTTTGAGAGTTGAAATATTAATCTTCAAAGGACAAATTTGCCTTCACCAAAGCTTTGGCGTTTTGGCCTAAGCAAATTCTTGCAGCACAGTAAATAAGTCAACAATAGACTTGAGAAAACGTGAAAAAAGAGGAGACAAATTAAAAGCTGCACAACAGATGCGTTCTACAAAATATGATTTATGTGAAATCTATGATCAAGGGAGCTCCGAAGTAAACTTCGTTCATTTTAAAGTCCACAATTTATTTCACGAAGTTTACTTCGGAGCTCACTTGATAATAANTTTGGTGCACCCAGTAGCATAGAATAAGCTGGGACTTGATGCTTAATACACCATTCCTGCAAGTGACAATGTGATCTCAACAAAAAATGAAAGGTTTTATTAAAGAAAGACTCACATCATGCACTTCTTCAACAGCAATATATGCTTCAGTTGGAAGACCAAGTTCTTTTGGCTTTGCATCAATTATCACAAGTACCTAAAGATAAAGACATTGTGATAATATTGCAAAATCTTCATGAAACAATGAAAATATAAAAATGCTTGCTAGCTATCTTGATAACTACCCTTTCCTTACAATTACAATTACAATTTCATTTACAATCAATGAATTGATTTCTTACAATATGGCTCATCAGATAACAGCATGACCAGAGATGAATTTTTATCTAATTCAAATTGCAAATAACAGGTAAAAATGCATATAATAAACTGAGGAAGATGAAGGATATGATTGAAAAAAACTTACAGAGTTTGGATTGAACCTTCTGATGACCTCGTTGATTCTGATATCATTTGGATGCAATTTTGGCCCAGTGTGATACCAACCAACAATCCTTTCTTTTGCTGTAGATACAAAAAATTTCTTCTATGAGTTTTTGATCAATTGCTGTTTAATTAGTTTCACTTACACCATGATCTCTTACATTAGATCAAAGATTGCCTACTATAGCTGGATACAGAATGATACACAACAAAAACTTATAACATCTAAAATGGCATTATGCGCACTTCCAGCTTAACCACATAACATTACAAGTATGCCTAAGGAGCCTTTTATGTTCTACCTGGTGCTACAAACAAAAGTTGACAGATGTGAAAATTCACTGAATGAATCAAACTTTGAGTAATAGTACAATGCTGGCCTTGAGTGTACATTAACACTGTTTTGCTGTCTAATAAGTATTCAGGAAAGTTTAAATTCATAAGAATTCTTTAAGAAAATATTTATCACACCTCTCAAGACCTTTTATCAGAATGTGAAGAATGCTTGAAAACTCTTGCAAATTTTTTGAAGACAGCAAGGTTCAGAATATAAAATTTGGCATTCAAAATTATACAGTTTCAAGTTAAATCGCCTTACCATTTACTTTTTTGAACATAGCAGACATGTTGTCCAAATAATCATGATCCATATACCAAACTGCTGCATCTTTGTCATCTTCATCAAATGGAACTGAGAAGAAATAAAATTATTATAATCTATATTTCAACAGGTAGTACAGAACAGAATTAAACTCTCTATTTACAATCAATAATTGAAATGAAAAATTTTATAGCTTTTAATAAAAAGTTACATTTCTTTCATACAAGTAAACTAACACAAAATGAGATTGTGCTGAATAAAATTTTGTATATTCCCCCCAAAAATGTGAAAATGATGAAACTGTTTCCTTGAGAAAGTTTCTTTCCTTTACAGAGAGTAGATTTTGCTTTTCACCTGAAATATGTTATTACCTGATTATAGTAACGTTTCTGTTAGAAGGCAGATTGTTGGATTTTGTATTGCGCTCTGCTTTTTATATTCTTTCTGATTGCTAAGTGGAATGTGACTTAGACTTGCTACAATTGTCATTTTGGTTAGCCTGTAAAATGTGGGCCTCAAGTAGCATTGCATGCCCATGTTGGACCAGACAATAGACGAACAAAGGGTCCATTGAGTCTAAACCAGAGTGACTCTGCATGCAAAGTCCTTTACAGTCAAGTTTTTATAAAAGAATTATTTTCTTGGTCCAACATCAAAGGAAACAAAAACATAACTGTATGTGATGTGCAATGGTGATATTATGCAGAACAATAGTAACCCCCTTAAATTTTACACTGAGTTCATTTTACATTTTAACCAGACTGCTATCTTTGCCTCTCGCGCGGAAGAAACTCTATGTGCACTTAAGTCTTTAAGCGCACCAACACTATTTAAAGGAATTTCATGCATGCATATTTTGATAAGATTTGAAATCTACCAAACTATGAAGTATTTTGCAAACAAATAAATAACTACAATAACAGTTTTGAAAGCTCATCCATGCGCGCGTTTATCGTTTGGAAAATAAAAAACCGCCCACATTTTGCAAAGTTAGCAGTCTGGCATTTTCACCCAGTCTATCTTATGGAATTGAGGCCCTTTCCGCCAAAGATCTCTGGCGGACAGACTCACTCTAAACAATAGAAAACACAAGAGAACAAAAGAAATTGGCGTAAGTCTTTGGCGAACGGCGGACACCGATATCACATAGGCCAGTCCAGGGCCCTGGTGGAATCTGTGTATGCCGTATGCCACAGCTTCATGACAATTTCTTTTGTTTATTGTTCTTTCTATTGTTTATAGTGAGTCTGTGCGCCACAGACCTGTGGCGTAACATACGCCGATTCCAGTCTGGGTCCAGGGGAGTTTTCATGCAGTTGCTTTTCTCAAATCTGTTTCATCAATTGAGTACATATCTGCTGATCGGGTGAACAAGCAATTGTTTGAATCAGGGGACCTTCCGTTGATCAAACAAAACTCCCTGTACACAGCCAGCAACTGGCATAAACCAATTGTAAATTGAACTTAAATCTTTCTAGCTCTGACATATACCTGCAAAACTGTTGGATATATCCAATATCTTATTTTTTCTTGAGCCTAAAAGGACTCCAACAACTCTTTGAATATTTCCTGTTTTCCCAATTCTGTTGAAATGATCCACAACACTCAACAGGACCAAGGGATGTACAACAACTCTGTCAATGACACTCTCCTTCGAAAGCTCTTTTTCTTCTCCTGCAGTTGCCATTTTCGATCTTCAAATCTCCAAAATCTTTTCGCTTCTGCTGCTAAGCTTCCTTTCATCAAAATGGCGGAAAGTTGGTTTTCAATAGCGACTTGTCAAAACGAGGCCAAACCATCAGAGCTCCCCCACAGCTCCACTTAACGAGCTTCCTTCGATAAAGAAGATCTGCAGTTGTGTGAAGATTTCGAAGAAGTTGCAGAGACAAACATGATTAACGTATTATCAAGAACGAAACTTGCTAGATGTTGCTGTAAAGATGCAATTAAATCATTGAAAACATCCAGCACAACTCAAATTGTGTCAAGAGCCAAGATGAATGTCAAGTCCAATGTCAATGATGAAAACAAATTTAGGCCCACTGGCATCACTGGCAATGAAAGCATGGTGCATGGCGGTGGTGGCAGCATGCGTTACTGGTCTTGTCAGCAGCAAAATATAAGAAATAACGACAATTTTATTGCTTTAAAAAGAAAATTCACAAACAACAGTTTCTTGTTGGGGGAACTGGATGAATCTTTGCATCCAGCAGAGAAAAAACCACTGCAACTCGCTAATGCAATTGACAGAGACTATATGAGCATTGATGATGTCGTACAGATCTTAAATGAAAGTTTATGTGAAGATCTTTGTGTGATCAAACTTGATGAGGACGGAACAAAATTTCATTACGTTGATTATTTTGTAATAGTTAGTGGGCGTTCTGTTCGTCATCTGAAATCAATGGCATTTGAAATATGTGCTAAGGTACTTAAAACTAAAATTACTTTGGGGTTCATTGTGATTCAAGAAAAAGCTATATTTGAATTCTAGTCCTTCTCAAAGATAGCTTCCAATCAAATTTTCTAGAGCTCTAGAAAGTTTTAAGATTTGTAAATCTGTATAACTGTATTTGCTAGCCAAAAAAAACTATTAGTATTGATCTCAATTCATAACAAAATGCAACTGGCAGCAGAAGATTTTGTATTTTTTTCTGAGAGTTTTTAGAACATGAGCAACGTACAGTTGTTGCAAATTACAAATGAATTGCAATTCTGTATATATCTTGTGTTACAGTTTAAGCAGAGAGTGAGAGAGAAAAGAGGCAAAGCAACAGCCATAGTCGAAGGAGAAGATTGCAATGACTGGATGGTCGTAGATCTTGGTAAGTAAACTAGTTTTTCCAGCAATCTTATCTTTTACAGCATATCATCTTCAAGGAGTCTAAGAAGACATGAAACCTCCATAACCCCAAACTCATAGAAAGAAGAATAAAAATTTGTCAATTTTCTGGAAGCCATGGTATGCAGTCATATCGTTTTTACGAGAGACGCTGTGACAGTCTACTGGTAACACATTTGCATTACATGTTTTACTTTGCTTTGTTGTATTGAATTAATTTGAGATATCAATGTTTTCTTTCTGATTTGCTTTACTTCCTAGAAACAGAAATTCTATGTTACTATCTCGACTAAAGATAACAATTTAACCCATGAAACCTGTTGACTTTTTGTAGCCTCTCAAATCTTGATACATACTTTATTTTGGTGCCGGTATATCAACAATAAGATTTCAGACGCAATGTTTTGTCTCCTAGGAAATGTCGTTGTGCATTTTATGACACCTGAAGCAAGAGAACTTTATGAATTAGAGAAATTGTGGACACTGGGACCATCGTTTGATGACCAATTGCAACAAATGACCGAAAAAGAACGAGAATTTGACATAGAAGATTTGAGTTTACCTTTTAAATCAAAATCAGTTAGCGGTAAAAAGCTTGCCAGGGAATTATCATCTGATTCTTCTAGATGAAATTGAAATTATTATAACTATTTTTGTAATAAACAAGTTTCCATCAAACGCTACAGATTTACAACCTCAAAGCAACAATATCTTGACTATCGTAGTAACGATGTACTGGACTGGGTTGTAAGAAGCAGGACATTTGCAGTAGTGTAGTGTGATAAGATATCTTAGATAGTATTATTTTTGTCTTTATTTCATCAATAGAACTTTGAATTCGTCAGAAATTAAAATTAGCATTCCTTCCTCCTGACAGCCTGACAGCCATCTTTCATGAACGGTTATCATCGCATGGTCAAGACAAATTTGAGTATTTTTGCATTTTCGACATCATCTCTACATTTGATGCATAATCTTTATTAAATCAGTATTGCACTTTATCGTTTTAGGAGGTTAATTTTTGGCAATTCTTGGGTCACTTTTTACCATAGACGTACTTTCTTCTGTAGGCTTCTGTACACAAATCGCATTTCTATGGAAATGGTCAATCAAGCTCAAAAGGACTAGAGAAAGACAAGTTGTTTCTCATGCCTATTATTTTTTGAATTGATTGTCTTAGCTAAAAACACTTTCAAAGACGACAGCACCTCTTTTTAATATTTATCTCATAGTTTTATGAATTAAAAATTCCTCACAAGCTTAGTTGCACCTTCTGTCAGCAGAAGCAGCTAAGTTATACATACGTTGTATTAATCTCTATCCATTATTCGTAATTACCCTTGGAATTTATCGTTCTACGCTCTCTTCTCCTATTAGTTTTATACCTGATGAAGAGTTAAGCTCGAAACGTTGTTACTATTCTTAGTCTTCGTACAAAGTCGTATTTTTATTGAAATTACTGTTTTACTGATACGCTAAAGACAGTGGATACATTAATTGCGTCTGTCGTCATCCTGTAATCTTGATGTAAGTGATCATATCAGAATGTTTTGAAACCTGCTTTGGAAAAATTAATAATTTATCAGAAGAGAATGAGAGTCTTCGACTGAATATCTTTCCTTTTTGGACGAAAATTATCTTCGGCTTCAGAAATTCACTCTTTAAATGCTGGGCTTTCGAATTATAGAACCTATGCACCCACGAAAACCCTGTGAGTCTAGGGAGACACCCATCCAGCCAACCTCGTCCCCAGGGTCTTTTGTCATATTGGGACGGAGACCAAAAGGCTCAGTCCCAATATGACAAAAAGGCTTTTTGTCATATTGGGACTGAGCCTAAAAGCCCTGGGGACGAGGTTGCCATCCAGCACGACCAATAAGTGCGCCCAGCTCGTTTGGTTGGGCTGGTTGGGTAGATTGACTACCTCAGTCCCAGTTTCGCTTCGTTTATTGAATTGGATGAAGGCAGTCTGCTTCAACTGGGACTGATAATCAAACTATCTGAAATTCCGGCCAAACACGCCAGAATGAGGGCGCGACCAATCATATTGCAGTATTCCAAATATTAGTTTACTATGCCTAAACTGACCAATGAGAAATCAATATTTCAACCTCGCTCCCAGGATTAGCCTCCCTTTAGCCTCCCGTCATCAATGGCCGAAGAAAGTTGCGAGGATTGCTGTGGTGAAAACTGAAGGGCAATTTGGATTTAAAAAGCAGGTTTTCAGTGTCAAAGTGAAGGAATCTCCAAGCAATACATAGAAGAAGTACTAATCTTGGTACTGGTTGGTTTTGTTTTCTCCACAAAATTGGCCTAAGAAGCCCTAGGCGCCCGGCATCCAAACGAGGTTCATCGATTTCTGGCTGATTTTTCGAATAGTTTGATTATGAGTCTATGAGTTGTAGCGATTATCAGTCCATCAAGGAGCGAAACTACGACGATTGCAATGAGTCTACTGGTTGGGTGGATTCTGCGACCTCTGACCTCAGAGGCCATCATTGCTAGTACCCAAGCCCCTTGTTTCGCTTTGTTTACAACGTTCTCCACGTTACTCGACTTGAGTTTGGTTCGAGTTGAGCAAAGTACAAAGAAGTTTCAGCTCGCAGAAGGGAACTAGCGCCTTCAAGACAGACATTGTCGTTTGAATCATATCTGTTATTATCTGCAAGTGCAATGGCTTCCAGCTTGATAAGAAGAGGTGCTCAAATGTTGCTGCCAAGGGTTGGGAACCTGCTTAGGCCAGTCCAGCATTGTCAGAAATCAGAATCTGCCAAAGAAGCCTTTCAGAAGATATTCCCACGAATGGGAGCAAGCAAATTGAAAGCAAGATATGATGCAAACAGTTATGGACAAACAGTTGGACCAGAATATCCATTTGATATCGAGAAAACACCAGAAGGGAAACTGAAGAGGGAAAAGTCAAAGGGCACAATGGGTTCAGTGACTGTTCCAGAAATTGTTGAAAACCTCAGAGCTAATGGTGGTGAAAACATTAAAGTTGCAAAACTGCATGATGATCTAAATTATGCGGACCATTTTGTTGTTGCTAGTGCAAAAGATACAGAACATTTGAAATCCATGACACAAGATCTAGCATCTAAGGTACAAAAATTTGTCATGCTTCATGACAAGAACAATTTTCTATGTTTAGCTTCTACAAATCCCTAACCCTCCTTTCAGAAACCTCCGAAACGTCACTGACCAAAATTAAATGACGTAATTTCACCATGCTTTGAAGTAATGATGCTTTTGTGGGCTTCCTAAAAATTGAAGCAAGATATAAGTAAACACGCCCTGCCCCCCCCCCATGAAACTAACATGAAATATGCCATGATAGAATAGATGCATGTGTCTATCTTGATCAAAACATCAATTATGTGTACAGCAATGGATCAATTGAAAATTCTAGCTATCCTCCAATTCTAAAAATGCTATTAAAGAGACACAATCGCAAATTTTTTGTTGTCGAAAATCTCAACGAGATTCTTCATGCATAAAGTAGAGACTTCGTACATTCCGAAAATGTATTTAATATTTTCGTACGACTTCTAGAAGTATGGGAAAACAGTAAAAGGAAAGGAAATAATGAAGTTTTGTACCCACACTTTTTTACGGCACGTGCGCAAATACAATAGAAAGACAATAGAATAATTCTCGGGTCGCGAGTTTCTAAATTTTCGGCAATTGTGTTTAAATACATTTTTGGAATGTACAAAGTCTCTACTTTATGCATGAAGAATCTCGTTGAGATTGCCGAACACAAAAAATTTGCGATTGTGTCTCTTTAACTGTTCAGCATTGTTTCTGTTCTTTTGTGACTACAACGTTGTTTGCTAGCTGTAGGGCTAAATCTATATTTATATTCTAAGCTCCATACTGGATTGCAGAAAATATCTTTTTGCTCTTTTTAGCTAATGGCAGCTCATCAAGGTGATGCAATTCATGTGGAAGGATTGGGCAGTTTTGATTGGATGGTTGTTGATGCGGGTACAGTACATTGTTTAATGCAAATTTATTTAATGCAAATCTTGTACAAATATATATTGAATAATTCTTTTCAATTTTCAAGTGCTTGATTTCACTCTTTCAATATATGCATGTTCTTGTGACATTTAAGCTAAAGCACACTGGAATTGACGTATTGCGTGGGCTTGCATGCCATTGATCTGCTATGGACAGAGTCATTCTAAGGACAACATAAACCATAGACAATTGGATTCCATGGGATTGATGCAAAATTTTGTGCAAAAATCATATCTTCTTTTTGCAGGTCAAATTGTTGTTCATTTGTTCCTTCCACACATCAGAAATGACTACAATATTGATGATGCCTGGGCAGAGAAAGAAGGCTCCACTGTCTGATGACAAAGAAAACTTAAATTCAATGACGTTCTTAGCTTTGCAGAAGATACTACCTGCCAGTCACTTCTGTGATAGTAATGATGACAATAATCATTTGTGACTAAAATCTAATGGACAAATACCGTAGATTACTGATGCAAGGAATGGCATATTTTGTAGTAACAGCTAGCATTCAACTGCTTAAAAATTAGTCAATGATTGTTTTAGAGTTGGAATGAAAGGGGGGCTTCTCTGGAAAATCCGGAATAAAAATTTTTTTTTTGTAACCATTAATCAAAATAACTAATGAAGCTGAAAGGCATCACTTTTGCATTTGTTGGCACTTTAATCTAAATTTAATGAATATCTAATGTTATACCAGTGTTCTTTTATATTTTGTGCTCTATTTTACTGGAGAAGCACCATCAAAAGGAAGCTGTGGGAGTACCATTGCAATTTTGGAAACTGCTGCACTTGGAAAAAGAAATATTATTTGGATTGCTCGGATTGCTGGCATATTCATCGATAGTTCAAACTGTTGCGAATGAAGAAAATTTGTATGAAATTTAGGCTTATTCGTAAACGCCAAAATGAAGAAACAACCTTGCACTGCCAATAATCCAAATCGTTAATTCAACGGTGTTAAAAACAGCTTAGCTATGGGGATTGGGGCATTCTAAAAACAGCCTATTGTATTTGATATTCTCGATCGATGGAAATAAAAGGAACATGTAGTGTGTATCCTTCTTTGTTCTATGTTCAGGTTTGATCACCCGATCTCCGTTCATTTACTTTGATAGGCTTTGGCACAGTATTATTCTCAAATAATTGTTGGCCTGTGACATATGGTCACAGTATTTTCGTGTAGTTTTGGTTTCGCAAGCTCTTGGGGGTGCTCTTCTTCTTTGTGAAGTTATTTTGTTGGAAACTGCATCTTTTGGGGTGTGCGATCTAATCTACGTACTAGCAGCCACACCGGCACCAGAATTAATCAACAACGCAAGTTTAAGGTCATCAATCTATTAGCTTATTATAAACCTGGGCTTATGCATACGTACTTATTTATTTATTTTGCATACGTACCAAACAAGGGTACAAACTGTGCAAATGTAAAAGGTAAAATGCTAATATCGCCACTTCCCACCTAAAGAACTTTGGGTTATTGTAGAAACAACCTATTTGGTCAATGATTTATTTTTCGACGACTAAATGACAAGACTTTTCAGACACTTAGGTACCGCATAAGCTTAATTTGCAGTTGCTAATGACTGAGATCTATAAAACAAAATGGGAGCTTAATCCAATACTAGCTTCATGAAGGGGATCTTTGTTGAAAAACACAGTCCATATGGGTTAAGAAGCTGCCATAATCTACTATTACCACAAGCTCGCACTACGTGCAATGGCTTGGATACGATATCGTTTCGTGGGTGTATATTATGGAATGCAATTGTAGACTATGTAGACCTTTCGTGTCTCAGGTTGGGTTCTTGAGCTGATATAAATTGTTCTGCTCTGTAAATACCGAAAAAGAAAACATTTGAAATATTGGAAACATTGCAAAAATCTGTAAATTTATGTATTTGTAGCTAATTATTCTGTATATATTTTATTTCGTTTTTTTTTAACAAATTTTATTTTGCTTTTTTAGATAGTAGGCTTGAATTAGCTCTTAATCTATAGCTATGGTATGTATAGATATTATATACATGTATTATATGTAGGCCTACTTTAAATAAATTGATAATAATAATAATAATAAGCTTGTTTATCAACCCAATCACCTCCGCCCCATTTTGGCCTTGTTGCCTTTTCAAGGAAATAAAATCGTCTCATTCATTCGTTCATGTGACGAATCCTGCAGATATATTTTCTTTTCTTTCATCACGTTCCAAAATAAGTTCAATATCTTTGCTGAAAGGTGTTTGCCACAGGGGCGAACTTTGCGCAAAACGCTCTGTATGTGAAGCTTTCACATGAGAAGTGAGAAGTGTCATTTGGCTCCTTCCTCGTATTACAATGATTTGGACACCCTATGGTAAGAGGTCTTGTGGTGATCTAAGTTCATGTTTATCTTTGCCTGGCTGCGCCGTGTGTGTACGATGATTTGATGACAATTTATGTTGACAATTCGCCCCTTTCCTGCAATTTCAGTGTCATTTTAGAGCTGCAGAACACTCTTCAGAAATCGAAGCTGGTTTTCATGAACGAAGGGTGAATCGTACCATCTATGATCGTACAAGGAAAATGGCTTTTTGATTGCAGCTGATCCTGAATTCTGGTGTCCACCTTTATTCTGGTGTCGTGATGGCTTCGCCTGCTGGGATTGTCAACACTGGAATGACTCTGGGTAAAAAATTTCTATTTGTTTTGATTAGTTTTATGTGTCAGTCAACAATCAATTGTTATTCTTTTGTGTGTAATTCTCGCTGAAAATAAACAAACTTTGCATTGGAACGTGAAGTGGCCTAACTCTCCAAACTGTTTCTTTGTGGTTAAATTTCTTCTAATCAAAACACAGTGATCAAAATGAATATTATATATTTTGGTTTTCCTAGGTCAGTTCCTCATGGCTGAAGATGTAAATCAAGCTGGATTGATTGCTTATAATGTGAGACAATTAAGTCCTCATGATGTGACCATGCTAAGAAAAGTTATTCAAGAAAATTGGGAAGACGAAGAACAAATGGTGTCGAATTTGTTACAATTTCCACATTTAATTCCAGAAGACATCCGCATGGAAAGTTTGAAAAGAGGATTAACTGATTTGGAATGCCCTTATTATATATTGTCGGCTGCAGTTGGGTTACAAAGAATTCCAATTGACGAACACCAATGGGGGCAAATTTTGGGGGTGCTAAAACAAGCATGTCTTAATGATGTTGGCATGGTTTCAATGAGGGCTTTCATGACACTACAACCAAAACTAAAACACCCCGATGACACTACATTTATAACTGATCTTTTAAAACAGCCAAAATCCTCTTTATTCCAAAATGCTTTAACATGGCTTATTATGAAAGTGAAAGAGAAATCAGAAGTTATGAAAATTTTGGATGATTCAGGGATTGCTGCCGAGGCGAATCAAAAAGCTGAACAAATTATCGACGAGCAACTTAAAATTCAAAATAATGGTAAGTCCAAATTCAGAAGATTTTGGAGTTTTCTGAAAGGAATAAATCTGGGTATTTTGATAATTAATCATGCTTTGAGGTTTTGAAACTGATCCTTTTGTTTGGGTTTCCCTCTCCCGTCTTCCCTTCTTCTTTTTTGTGGTTTTAAGCTCTTTTGTTGCGGAGGACTTTCCATGTGATCCAGTTTTAATTCAATTTACTTTAGACGTTATTGTTTCGTGAGTTTTAAAGTTTCTGCGAACTGAGAACAGATTCTGAAACTGCTAAAACACGAAGTGCTACCAAAATGCTTCGAGATGCATAGATGATGAAGGTATCATTCAACTCATTCTCGATACAACGCCGCCCATTATTGGTTATCAAGCCTTGTAAGTAGGAACTTAAGAACACAGGGACACATGACACTTATCAAGTTAATGCATTGGGCTACAGTAACCTAGGGTTAGACTAGTCACTAGTGTGTCGCTCTTGTTTCGATACCGCTCTCATATTGAAGACTTTGTTTCAGGACCGCCGAGAGGGGGGGGTAGCCGGGGCAACTGCCCCGGGGCCCGGGCCCCGTGAGGGGCCCGTAAAAATGAAGCTTTGTTTTTTCCATTGTATGTTATAATTGCATCATTGAGCTGGGCCCCGCAAGGGGCCCGTAAAAATGAAGGTTTGTTCTTGTTCATTTCACGTTCCAATGATATCACGGGTTTTTTGCACTTTTAAGCAGGAATACATGGTCATGGGAAACCAATAGATTTGGACCATTCACAAGCCTGCCTCAATCANGGACTTTCCATGTGATCCAGTTTTAATTCAATTTACTTTAGACGTTATTGTTTCGTGAGTTTTAAAGTTTCTGCGAACTGCGAACAGATTCTGAAACTGCTAAAACACGAAGTGCTACCAAAATGCTTCGAGATGCATAGATGATGAAGGTATCATTCAACTCATTCTCGATACAACGCCGCCCATTATTGGTTATCAAGCCTTGTAAGTAGGAACTTAAGAACACAGGGACACATGACACTTATCAAGTTAATGCATTGGGCTACAGTAACCTAGGGTTAGACTAGTCACTAGTGTGTCGCTCTTGTTTCGATACCGCTCTCATATTGAAGACTTTGTTTAATTTCAAAATAGGTTTCATTTGCAATAAGCAGAGAATCAAAGGAAGGCATTTTCATCGGTATACATTGAATCTAGTTAGGAAGCTTTAGGTTTTATCTCTTTTGTGGTGAATAGAGATAGAATGCAAGCCTTGTGTTATCCTGATTCAAGCCACAATAAACTTTAATCAATTGAAATCAAATAAAACATCGCACACAGCTGCAAGTAGAAAGCTTTTTAAGAACTTCTTTCCCTAAAGAAATGTCTTCATCGTTTTCTGTTATCTCGTCTTACCATGTGATCTTACGGCAACATGTGAAACAAGACCTTTTCTTCGTTTTTTCCAATGTATTGTTTCTTAATCATCAATCCCATTGTTTCCCTAGACATACAACAGGTTGACCAACTCATTAAAAATCTATCCTACGCAGCAACGCTGTATGATATCTGTTTACAGCCTACGCAGATCCCACGTCACACACCTTCCATATGAATCGTTCAAGCGTCCATTTTTGATCATGTTTGATGTATCGTGTGATAACTGTTTTCTTGTTTTTGTATGATTTTAGCTTTGTAAGTTGTGGTTTTTCTATAGTTTTGCTTTTGAAAGTAATTCTCATGCATGAATATTCATCTTTTTTTCAGGGGAAGATCAAGATTTATCGCTGCAATTCTTGAACTACATTCCAAATTTCAATGACTTTGATGCCATGCTAGACAAACAAGAAGCACTGACAGAATTTTTCATGGATTTGGATTCTGATAAAGATGGCAAGATCAGCTTAGAAGATGTTCAGAACTTTCTCGAAGATATTGGAAAGAAAGTATCGTTAGAAGAAATAAAAAAGGACTTGAAATCGATCGATGTTGATGTCAACGGTAATATTGATAAAGATACTTTCATTGAAATAATGTTCCCTCGATTTCAAATGCAATAAATATGGAAAAGAGGCTACTGGAAAACTGTGTCAGTCCTGGATCAGTTTCATGTAATCATAGTCATATGTAATGTAGTTAACAAACAAAGGATTCGAAAGACAGTGGAAGATATGTAGAATGTAGAAGTTCTTAATTTCTTGATGTTGTATAAAATATCTTTTGATTGGTCAAGATTTCCATTACTTATCTTTATCCTGTCAGGGACAGTGCAAAATTTATTATATTACATGGCCGGTGGAGAAGAAAAATTCTTGCAAAAAAATCTGCTTACCCCGTATAAAATTATTGCAAGCAAACTAACTGCCCCGTCACCGTGTCCTTAAAAATATGTATCTGCCCCGTATTTGTGAGCATTAGATGTTTTATAGTACTATAGTACGACAGATGAATTTGCTGATAACCATTACAAAATCAATTCTTGTTCTGACAGGTCTTTGTCAACAAAACATTGACTTTGAAGACGAAAAGATGTGACTGATGGACCGTTCTTGCAGACAATTGACATGGAAATTCTACATCATTTTATACATATCTCTTCAAGCACTTTTCATCTCGCATGATTTGCAATTTCGACTTCAAAATGAACAATTTTATGTTTCAAACTGCAACTTAAGCTCATAAAAAGGTTACTGCCCCGTACTTATTTGCCCAATAAAAAGCGTTGACCCCATTCTGCAGGGGTTCGGCATAAGCTAAATATGTAGTTGCCCCGTTACGTTTTGCACCGGCCATGTTATAAAATAAATTTTGCACTGTCCCTGATGCAGAATCGTGTGAACAGGAACGTTAATTGTCTCAGAGTAAACAATTAATATTTTTAGAAACTGGTTCCTTCGTATATTTAAGAATATTTAGCAGAAGAAATAGAATAAGTTTTCATTTGTATCCAATTGGTATGATGACGTAGACACAATACAACTATGCATTTAAGGTAGTTGGTCGATCTATTTGATGATTATTTGGTTTCAGAAATGGAAGCCATAGTTTTTAGTTTTAGTAAGTAAAAGGTACTATCTTAAGAAAACAGTTGGCTAATAATTCATAGGAGTCATTACGTTTATAGTGCATTGAAACATTTATAGAGCTTTCTTCTAATGTCTTCTCAACAACCACTTGTCGCATGCACAATGCACGAGTTAGCCACCCAAGTTTCGGGGCATATTTTATGGCTTTCATTGCTTACATTTACAACTTAATTAATGAGCTGTAGAAATTCTTTTGTTTTCAATCTCTAATCGCTTTAAACTGACATATCAATCAAAATACAGGTAGAAACATCGTTAGTTTTACCGGTTTTACCACATTCGTTGTTATTTTTGTTTTGTGTTCTTCGTACTTATTCGTTTACTTGTTCCTTGCTTGAAACCTAGAATTCTATTTGGTAAAAGAGTGATCTAGCTGCTGTTTCCTTGGCAAGGATCTTCAAGAGACATTGCACCATGAATGAGGAAAGTAAACTGGGTACCAGAGCCTCGAAAAAATTCGAAAGGAAATTAAAACGGTAAATATGAAAGGTCTGTAAAAGTCCATTGAAACAAACTTCAAAATGACCCATTTTGAAAACCGGGCAGTTCGTGAAACTGTGCTTTTACGTGCCTCGTCAAGAAAGAGGGAGAGGAACATTAATTACATCCCTCTCAAATTGCTGGGGAAAACTCCCAATAAAAGATGATAAGGATTATCGTTCCGTCTTGGTAGTCTGGGGTGAGCACAGCGGGAAAGAAGAAAAACATTGAGTTGTAAAATCCAGTAGTTGTAAACTTATCTAGAGGAAATAATCTCGTTGATACTGTGAGTGAGATGAAATGAAGTATTTATCTGAATGGAACCAAGTCAGGTGTGGCAGTCGACGTGAGAGGGATCATGTAAGCCATTTTAAGTCAGGAAGGTTGCGAGCGTATTTGGCCTGGAATGTTCTCGAGCAATTGATTAATCCTTTAAGCTGTTTCTTCACCTCGTTAAAGAACAACCAACGAGCAAGATGTCGGCCTAAAGAAGTAAAGGCTTTATTTGAACAGTCTGGCAAATATTCACCGAGTGCTGTGCAAATATTTCGAGGACTATTCGTCAGATGTTTGTGGACTGAGGTTTGTGGACGGGGGTATCTCAAAGAAGCCTTTTCAGCTGAAATTATATGTCATGAATCCGCAACGTTCTTTGAATAAAATGTTTCTGTTTTGGTGCCTTTTCACAATAAAGTACCACATATAAGAAGCCCCCCCCATAGTACCCCTGGATCACCGAGTCACGCGTCAATTTTTCGTTTTTCACGCCATCACGGACTATAAAACAGCATTTTCACGATCACGTTGCACAATTTTATAAACGCTTTAGTCTGGAAGGTGTTTTTCCTTGAATAACTGGCAAATACTTTTCGTATATTTAGAATCCAATCAATGCCAATAAATAGTGATTTTTGGTTTTTGATTTACTTGAAATTGCGTAAGAAAGTAAGAAAATTTTATAACAACGATCAAAAAGTGTCGCGCGATCACGTGCTTTAAAGAACAATTTCACGAAATAACGAACACATTTTTAACAAATCTAGCTGCACCACGATTCCTCTCCTATTATAATCTTACCTAACAATAGACTTGTGTTTTAATAACAATAGTGCCAAGAGATGGATTTCCTTCTAATAAATGTTGATTTACCAAAGGACTTGGGTGCTCAGTACGATCTTAGTATGAAGCACGTATGAAGATGAAGGCTCAAATGAAAATATATCAAATGAAAACAGTAGTGACTTAGGTCATTTCAAATACCTTGTGGTGTGATTTAATACGATATCACTTTCATTTCATCTACTTTTAATGCAAATCAAATCCACTCAAGTTACTGATATTGTTCTCATGTAAATCCAGTTTCTGTTTTGTCCAATGAAAACATTTTATTCAATTTTAGAAGGTGCAGATTACCAGTTAAGTGGCTGGTTGCACATTTTCCAGTCTTTTTGGTGGACACAACCTCCGGAAAAGCAGCCTATTACTATTGTTCGGTGATAATCTCTATGTACCTGCAGGCTAAAGCGAGGCATTTTCTGTCTACTATTTCATATCTGAGACTTTGGCTAACCCTACCACGCAGTTGATCACTTTATTAACCATGAATTCGAAGGATTCAATCGGAAAACAAAACAGATCTTGATGCTTGCGTCTTTGCGGAAACGTATGCGTTGGAGTGTGCAGATCGTGTTGATGGTGTACAATATTCAAAGATCATTGCACTTGCTTTATTTTCATATGGAGAGAAACGTTGATTCATCGACCTGTTGTGATACGTTGGTCATTTGGAAACAAGGTTGATAACATTTGATGTGGTGCAGCATAAGCAATCAAAAGAAATACACTATTTACATTACTCATTACAGAATGCATAATTCAGAAAAGGCCTCTCGAAATCCACTTACAAGACAAAGGACAAAAAGCAAAGAGGAAAGAAGAGTAAAATTTCCGCATGAAATCGTTTTTGACGAGATGGTTAAGGATGGAGACAGCTCAGAAATAGTGAATTTTATGAGAAGAGAAAGTGTGGATGTTGATATAAATAAAAGAAACGAACATGGTAGCACAGCCTTAAACGAAATGATAAAAAATGGAAACTTGAAATGTGTTAAAGTTTTAATAGGACTTGGGGCAGATGTCAATAGAAAGGATGAAAAAGGTATTTTTATTTTGTATTGCATTGTAATTGAATCATGTTGCCTGATGCCGCAATATGTTGCCTAAATACAGTGCAGTATCTGAACTGGGTTAGGTTGCACTAGTAGTTGCATTCAATTATTCATTGTTGCGGCTTGATATGTATCAACCTTTCAAGACAAGTTGAAGTGACCGAAAGTTATGTATGTCATGTATCAATCTTTGGGAAGCAGAGATTGCATTTTAATTCTTCAAATTAAAAGTCTGATGATTTGAAAAAGTTGTACGAGATTTGAATCAGAAAACAAAACTTAACTGTTTATGCTTGAAACAACTTCTCTCATATTTATTGTAATTGGCATCGCTTTTGACCTTATTTTTGTTTTGAATTTTTCGCTTGCAAGATTTGGAGAAAAAATGACATGTAGCAGAGGTCATTATATCAGGTGAAGTTGTCTAGTATCTCAAAATGCAAAGTATGCGTGACCGATTCTAGCTCTATCCTTTTGCTAGGTCATATCCATATTTAGCTAGGTACTTTTCACAAGTGCTGTTTCGGTCAACCACTTAACCGAGTGCCATCAGCTGTTAAGGGTTGTTGCTAAATAACAAATAATGATACATCAAAATTTCCAATTTTCTTCGATATCTGCATTCCTTTGTCATTAATCTGTTAATTTGATCTTCCTTTCAGGTCAAACACCACTCCACTATGCATGTCAGCATGGGTCATTGTCAGCAGCAAAGTACCTGTTAGAAACCGATGCAGATCCGGACATTGCGGACAATACCGGCAAGTGTCCGGTTGATTACACAGATGATTTTGAAATGATCGAATTACTCACGTCATACTCTAGTGCAGTATCAACTTGAGAGTGACGTCGCTATATTGATGCATTAATCTATGTAGAGAGAGGATTAACAATTGTTCTCTGGTTCGAGGACAAGAGTCGTCGGTTTTCACGGAGAAAGGTGACGACAGTCTAAATCAGAATGCTTTGGACAATTATTATTTGAAGATGGTTGTTCATATATAGAATAGAATAACAAGTGTAAAAATCATAGACTTAGCGTATCCATCACATCCTTTAACTTTATTGTGAATAATTTTCTTGAATTATATTTTTTATCTCATTATGATGTGGGTTTTTCATTTGTCTCGCTCATTCGACTTTTATCAGATTAGAGAAGACCATTTCTATATGAAATATCATTTATCATTAGGAAGCTTGCTTAGTTCCACCTTTTTTAAATCTGCATCATATAGAATAAGATGAAACGTAATCAAAACGGGCAACTACAAGTGTATAACGCTATCTTCAAATTGTAGATGGTACTATCCACAAAAGTTGTAATCTGAATGAACAGAAGCAATCAAACTAGAACAATAAATTTTCTATCATCGAAGACAACCTCATCAGATAAAATCTGCTTTAAAAGTCTTGAAAAAACTGATTCAAATCGTCTCAAAATTTGGGTCAAAACGTAACATTATAATCATGCAATTTGCTAATAAATGCAATTTCGAAACCTATCGTGGAACGTCGAAAGAAATAGACGAACAATAAAGTGGAAATGGGGCTATGACGTGGAGCACAAAGAACACTTACGCATGTTGAAATAAGCGTTTATTCAATTGATATCTATCTTTATTAGAGAAGCAACAAAATTTTTCCAATCTCAGTACCTTCGCTTCTCCTATTCCATTTGAACTGTACTCTTGATCTCCTTTTATAACAAACTTTTAACGTTTAAATAACAAATTTCAAGTCAACAAAGTCCATCATATGTCAACGTATCTTTTTACGTGCGACCATAACACATAAAATGTAGTAACAATATAGAATTTAGTTCATCTTGAAATGTCAATTTTCCCTGCCCTTTTATCTGGATATCTAATTTGTCTCCTTGCATTTCTCTATGATTTTTGGTGATTGAACTCGGGGTGCACGTTATGCTCTTAAAATATTGTTTTAATACCTATTGATAAAATTGTCTCTTTCTCTATCCAGTCTCAATTGTTCTATCCATCCATATTTGGTTATAACCCATTGTAAACGGTCTGTGCCGATGATTGTTTCAAGATTTTTTTAACAGCTGAAATATAAATTAAGATAAGAATTTCAGTTGAACGTATTAAACAAATAGAATACGTTAAATGTTGAATGTTTACAGGATTTGCAGAAGGCTTATTTATGATTTTTGTAAACTATATTGACTCATTGGTTGTATGCCATAACCGAGAAAGGAAACGACATTTTAGTATAACTTGATTCCACAAACTTCGATCATAAAAATAAGGTTTTCAATCAGCTGTATCACGCCGTTGTTTGAAACAAGTGCCTAAGTTTGACGTCAAATCATGTTTTAGCATAACACAAGTTCCATATTAGCTCACTTCTCACTAGCCACACATTTCAACGATTAGATACCTTTAGGGTGACTTGGTACATGTTATATGGAACTAAATTTTAAATGCGATATTATTTTGGTCTAAAATCTTCCTGGCAAATTAATTCTGAAGAAAAGAGGCTTAAACGAAGTCATGAAGATTTGCGAACATTTAAATGGTTGTCTTCATCTGTGATTATTTATCCTCAAAATAAGACGATCATTTAATCTTCAAAATTGGAAACTGAAAGAAAACAGGAAAAGGACTAATTTGATAAAAATGTAAATACCTTCTTTGTCTTCAGTGGAAAGTTCTCCTTTTGGAAAGTTGACATCAAATGTAATGAAAAGAGTTCCTTTTCTAAGATTATCTTCATAATTTGGCATTCCTTCATTTGCTTTTTTAATTTTAGCACCAGGCCATGTGATTTTTTCTCGATGTACATGTACTTTATGGCCATCTAAATGATCCACATCAAGGTCAAATCCATTTAATGCATCAACCAAAGATAATGTGATATTTGTGTATAAATCATCTCCTTTTCTTTCAAATGTTTCATGCCTAGAATAATAAAAAAAATCATTAAAAAGCATTCCAAGTTGTCCGATAAATTTGCAAATCATCAGCAAATCGTGTGACTCTCTCTAGGGACCGCGGAGCCGGGGACTGGGGAGCTGAAGCCTCCCAATTATTTTCAAGTCATACTTTTTAGTTTTTTAAGAAATTATGTTTATATCAGCAAACATCACCTACGGTTCATAACATAAGCACTATTGAAGTTGCAAATATTTTTATCCATAGAAATGAGAACCGGATACGAAATTTTGGGAAATTTGATTAAAAGTTGGATCTATTGCCAATACAAACTTATTTTAACACACAATGTTCGCGTTAGTAGGTTCTGTTATGTTTAAAATCTTTATTTTTGAAAGTAGAGAGGCCTTATAATTTCCTACTATGTACGTTTTGAGGTGTAATGATTCCGCGAGATTTCGAAATTTTTAACTTTACAACATGAAAGACTAAAGCGGGCATTCCTTTTGAGGCCCTTGCCCGTAATCCAAAAGATGCTCCGTGGTACATGAACCTTTCGCCATCAAATGAAAAATTGCAATACTTTACACTTTATTTATCAACGATTTTATGGTGATTTAGAGGTTGAATATGAAGATCTTTCCTTAGGCGTTTCTAGCTATGAAAAGGGCGTTGGTCGCATTTATAGCCAATGTAGAGGGCGTAGTCGAGAACATTTTTCTGGGGGCCTCACCCCCAGACCCCCTCAGAGCCCCCCATTGCTCTCTAGCCCTGTCAATCCAAAATATGCTCCGCGATCCCTCACTCTCTCTCTCTCTAGGTACCATATTCTTTCAGAACATGGGTGATCATGGTTTTCTACATTTCCCTATCCCTATATTTGTAGAAGATATCGGCTGGTCACTTGTTCTCTATCTGTCTAGCAGTTGTTCGCTCATCCAATTCTTCAAACTTACCAGGAATGTCTGTCTCTGTCTTGCTCTGCCCCTATTTCCTTCCATGCGTCCCGATTTGGTTTTCAAGCGGTTTTTTCTCATTATACGTCCTAAACACTGAAGCTGTCTTTTTCTGATTGTTTCTGATCGTGTGACTAGCGGCAGATAAGAAAATTCCACCAATGATTTTCTAGATCAAAACTGCATTGTAGCTGTATATAGTGCACCAGTTAACTCAGAGTTTGTTATTACAGCATATTGTTGCACAAGGCAACGTTGAGTATGTCAAATGAAAGATAATATCAAGATTTGAAACTTACTTCAGTACTCGGATTTTGAACTTCAAATCTCCAGGATCTCCATCAACATGAGGTTCCCCTAAACACAAATTAATGTTTATTATAACAGGAAATTAATTTATCAGTTAATGCATAATAGAAAAGCGTTATATTATTTGTTAGTCGCAGTCCTCTGTAATACCATTATAAAAAGTATGTGATAAAAAGATATGAGAAATACACTATACCAATGTTTCATTTGCATTCAGTTAGTCTAACTTCAAATTGAGAATGAAAAAATATTTTCCACAGGAAGACAGTAGCAAGGTGGAATCCCTGTTTCATTTAACTTTGTAGTCTGGAGCTCTTTTTTTATCAGCACGAAGAACCTTGATTTCTTGCTATTTAAAATAAGTTGCCTGCATGAAGTGAAATTTATGGCAAAGAAGCAGCAACCTTTGGTCAACAAATCATAATTTTGAACATTAGATGCTATTATCTATCTAGCTCAATAAACAAAATCTAAAAGGACCAACCTTCAGCATGAAATGGATACTCCTGCCCATCAACCATTCCTGGCTCAATTTCAACTTCTAGTAATTTCTCTTCAGTAACGAAACTAATTTGTGGACAATCATCACAGACCTCTTCTTGCATCATTTGAAAACGACCTGGGCCTAACTGACTTGTTCTCATCTCCATTCGACAATTACACTTTCTTGTTCCTGGAACTGTCTTTGCAACTGGCTTCGCTCTCATAACCTTAAAATCAGACCATATTTCTCATAACCTTAAAATTTTATTATTTCACAAATCTATCACACTGAAGCATTATCTAAATGAAACCTTAGAAACAGAATTAAAAAGATAGATTTTACCTAAAACTGTTAAACAGGCAACAAATGGTAGAAGATTAAAAGTTAGGAACCATAAGAATTATTAACCTCAACGAATTCGCCAGTGTAAAGTTCTTCCAACGTTACTTCAAGGTCCATGATAACTTCAGCTCCCTTTGGTGTTTCACTACGTTGATTTCCATTTTGAGAGCCAAAATTAAATCCAAAACCACCAAAAAACCTGAAATAATAACAAAATTTGTAATCTATTCGACTCATGAGGATCACAAAGTTACATAAATAAAATCATGAAATTCTAAGACCAGCCATCGTTAAGAAACAAGTAAAGAATGTGTTGAAATCCATTATTTAAATTTCTTTCTCATAAATTGGTAGTAACACCTCATTATTTTAATCTTGAATTTCAGAAAGTGGCGTGGTTGCTAAGGGACCAAAACACCTTTGCTATCTGTGCAAATAGAAAGCCAGTGCCATGTAGACCAAAAGAGTTTAGATACATGAACAACAAGGTAAAACAAAAACAAGATGCTGTAAACTGGTTGAATTCAATTGAAATATCAGATTCAACAACTTGCAATTAAAATTAATTTGATCCTATATTCTCATAAAATAACAACAATGACAAATTACAAACTATATGAAATACAGCAGAGAGCATGGTAGTACGTAGTACATATCAACCCTACGGCCAATACATAGAACTACGAGTAGAAAGCAATGAAACTATAAAAAAAAAACAATTACAAATACAGGAGGTGAGGTGTTACATTTAAGCAAAGAGGATGCTAACGTATGGGAGGGTGCAGCGATAGCTCATTTAAAAGCCTTCTGTAGCATGAATGAAACACAATGTTGCCTTTTGTTATATTCACTGCTGAAAGCTCTGGATGTTGAAATTGTTTTCAATGGTGAAGAGAGGCTGTGCCATATGAGGCCTCTTTGTTTTCCTTGGGTCATGTAGAATACAACTTTTTGATAATTGTACCTTTTGTATTAGGTTTTTGTATACTTTAAANTACTGATTCAGCATGGCCCAAATCCGTTTCTGGAAGCGTAGGGAAATGAGTCGTAGTTGTAGCATTATCAGTTCAGTCAAAGAGCGAAACTACGACATGTATTGAGTCTATGCTAACGTATGGGAGGGTGCAGCGATAGCTCATTTAAAAGCCTTCTGTAGCATGAATGAAACGCAATGTTGCCTTTCGTTATATTCACTGCTGAAAGCTCTGGATGTTGAAATTGTTTTCAATGGTGAAGAGAGGCTGTGCCATATGAGGCCTCTTTGTTTTCCTTGGGTCATGTAGAATACAACTTTTTGATAATTGTACCTTTTGTATTACTTTAAAAGAAAATTGAATAAAATTCAATTGAACAGTTTATTATTGATTAACTTACGATGAAAATGGGTCAAAACCACCCCCATCTTCAAATCCACCCATCTTTTTAACTCCTTCTTCACCATGTTGGTCATAAGTTTTCCTCTTTTCAGAATCAGATAGAACCTAATGATAAGAGATATTTAATGAGTTAGAAAATAGGGTTGCATAAATGGTGCTCATGAATTGATGCATGATTTTCTTTTAATATCAAGACTTTATTACACTGTTGTTGTTGCAGCTCCTGTAAGTTTCCATTACAACCAGCTTGAAATTTGCGGAGTTTGAAAAGGAAGTCAGCAGCTCCATTTTTAATTCAATCTTTTCTCTGAAGCAAAACAACTTAGTGATATCCTTTCAACTAAGATGTCCTGAGAAAGGCTAACTATTCTGTCTAGATTGTGTAAAAAGAAAACAAGAGTAGACTCTTGTGATGAGGAAGTCAAAGGTTAATATGAGGCTCCGTCCAAATTGAAATAAATCTGACAAACACTGCAACAGGCCTTGCGGATATTAACATGGTTTTCTTGTAAGAATTCTCAATAATTGAGAATCCTTGCCAGAATGTGAAGAATTCTTGAAAATTCTTAAGAATTCTTGCCATGTTAATGTGGGCAAGGCCAGTACTGTATAAATTACGAGTCTTTTTAAAGTCCTATAAGAATTCCACTACAAGGTGATGTTGGACAAAATCTTCATCAAATTAAAAAATTAAAAATACAATTCAATTGTCCTAACCTCATAAGCAGCACCTAAATCTTGAAATTTTTCAGCTGCAGAAGGATCCTCTGGATTTTTATCTGGATGCCATTTCATGGCCTGTTTCCTATAAGCTTTTTTGATTTGTCTATCTGAAGCATCTCTTGGTACGCCTAAAATCTTGTAGAAGTCCCTCCTACAAAATAAACCAAATCATAGCATTAGAACTTAAAGGATACATGTGAAAGGAAATGCATAAAAAAGGCTGCAATTCATGCAGTTATCATGTTTTCTGGAAGTAGAACTTAGACAAAAATCAATGATATTAGTTGGGTTGATTTCAATAAAGGTTTGATTAAAAGCTATTACTATGTTTGTTGGTAAGTCCTGTTGTCAAATTTGGGCTGAAGAACTAGGTTTATAGAAGAAGCACTTTAAATATAAACTGCAAATTCTAGCTGCAAAATTTTCACAAAGCATTGAAAGGAAACAGCAGGCCAATTGTTTGGCGACACAAATTGTAGCTGCATCAGCAAGTTTAATGAGGAAATCCTCCAAAAATTCTACAATTTTCCAATCTGGCAGGCGCACATTCACACTGTTTTCCTGCCTAAGAATTTTAAGAATTCTTGAAAAATTGTTAATTGCTTCAGAAATATTCTCTAAAAATTTTATGGTCTTTTGTATCTCTCAAGAATTTTTACAGTAGGAGGATGTGAAAGATTCTTGAAAATTCCAAAAAACATTTGAGGATTCTTGAGAATTCTTGTCATGTTAATATGTGATAGGCCTGAATCGTAACTTTGAAAACACCCTGCATTGATTGGATCTTCTTTATTTTGCTTCCTTCTACTTACCTAATTGGTTGTAAATTGGCATTATAGTTGACCTAATTTAATACGAAGCGCAACGGGCAGGACAGGATACTCTCGTGAGTTTTGTCTTTTGTATTTATAAGAATGCAATGACACAGCGATGCAAATGATGACTGACCTAAAAATTCATATTTTCAAAATGTTTATTGGCTGGTAATCAACTCTGCCGCAAACTATAATCATAGCCTGATGAGAAGTTTGCGTGGCCTGCTGCCTCTGCTTTCTAGAGAGAAGCTGGTCCACTATGAAAGTGCACTCATCCAAAATATGGAATTTTTTGAGTCAATAACTTGGCTGCCAAAGCCTTATTGCGAAAATTGACCTACTGCGCCGGAGCTGTGGCAATTCCTTTCCTTCCTGTGAGACTGATGGCTTGATGTTGGCTTTTCTTATTTTTTTTGGTATTAATATTACTTTAAAAGCTCAGACTGTTACAAGAAATAAAACATGATTTTGTGTGTCTTACTTTCATCAATTTACTTACCCTGCCAGTGCAAGTTGGATGATTGAAATGAAAAAGAGAGCAAACCAAATGAAAATCATCTTCTGAAAGGACGCCATCTTCTTTACTGACAACAATAACCTCGTTTGCATGTTTGCATGTCATAACAAAAGTACTTCATGTGATTTGCATGAAAACAATTCAATTCAATCGTGATGTCATTTATGGCAACAAGATGGCGGATGAATTGGAAACAAATAGCAATGCTGGGAAAAAAGTGATTAAATCAACGCACATGCCGGAAAGATTTATGGAAAATGAAGAAGTTATTAGAATTATTAAAAGAGTGCAAGATATTTGCAAAGATTGGATGTCTCTCGAAGCGGATCTTGAGAGGATGACAAGTACATTATTTTTTTTATAATAAGAAGGCCTAAAATTTAGAAAATAATAATAAATTGACACCGCCCAAAAAATCATGTGTAAGGATTCCCGTACACAATTGCTGTTTAGTAGAGGGTACTGCTCATTTTTCAACTCTCTGATTTATGAAAAAACACTACCAATAATGCTGATGATGTCAACGAATGTCGATCCCAGCAAATTACTATATTTGATTTTCTATTATATTAATTTATGGAAACAACATTCCAGACAAAAGGACTGGAGGCCACAAATTGGAGGTTGACAGAAAGGGTGCGATTAAGAATAGATTTTTGTTTAACGTTGCAAATTAAAGAATTGGGGAAGAAATTGAATAAAAGCTGTAGTGGAAACCCCAGACTGGCTAATGCATGGCCAAGATAAAAAAATGCGAAGATTTTTTCGCAGCTGCAAGTTATTGAGCATGCACAGCAAACTTTCCAGTCTGGTGGAAACCAATGCTTTAAAAGGTTGAAGTTCATGCAAGCAATATTTATTTGTTAATGCNTTACTATATTTGATTTTCTATTATATTAATTTATGGAAACAACATTCCAGACAAAAGGACTGGAGGCCACAAATTGGAGGTTGACAGAAAGGGTGCGATTAAGAATAGATTTTTGTTTAACGTTGCAAATTAAAGAATTGGGGAAGAAATTGAATAAAAGCTGTAGTGGAAACCCCAGACTGGCTAATGCATGGCCAAGATAAAAAAATGCGAAGATTTTTTCGCAGCTGCAAGTTATTGAGCATGCACAGCAAACTTTCCAGTCTGGTGGAAACCAATGCTTTAAAAGGTTGAAGTTCATGCAAGCAATATTTATTTGTTAATGCAGGCTAAAGTTGTTATAGGCAGCTATGGGGCTGATGTGGGCTTGTGGCACTACGGCTTGGATAGGCTCTGTCAGAACATCGGCAAGCAATTTAATTTGATGTGACACACAGAATTTGTACTCTTATTTAAAAATGATATTTTAATATTTGAATTCAGCGAAATCTAGGAGTCCGTGCGTAGAGAAGAAACCAGTGGCAGACACTAGGGGGGGGGTTGGGGGTGGTGAGGGGATGCAGTCACCCCCAATGTTGGGTAGAACAAAAGTCCTTTGTTTAAAAACAATAGAAATAAAAAATGCTGTCCAACTGAAACAAAAGCTTCGCCCCCCAATATTTGGCAAAATGTCTTCCACTGGAAGAAATTAGGGGAGTTTGAAATTTTATAGCAAGTTTTGTATTACTAAGAATCTGAATATTTACTCAATTTTCCAATTTTTTAGGAATTTTTACCAACAGCGCAGCACCTGCTCATTGCATTATTTATCAACACTGCAAGCAAAAATAAATTCACTTCAAAGGAGATTGATTCTTCTTTTATGATTAATGATGTCACATCTTCTTTTGAAGGAATACTGGATTTATACCAGGAGCAGCCTCATTTGTTGGATCCTTATTTAGGTAATGTAAATATATTTATTGATGGGCTTTGGAAATCTTTTGAAGCAAATAATTTACACCAGTTTGTTCATTACCAAATATATTTGATGAGAGGAATCTGGCATAATCTTATAGCAATGGAATCTTGTACAGTAACACTTTTGATGTGTCAGAAGCTGTTTGATCCAGAATTATTAATTTACAATTAAAATTGCAACAATTGATTTTTATTGCTTACCTCTTCCCTTGTCGTGTATTGAATGCTAAGACAGTTTCGTTTTCTGTTCATATTTAGAAAATATGGTTGAAAATTGCTTGGTCATAGTCAAATTGCCAAATGTTCCTCCAGAGGCTCTTCATCAAACCTTCAAATATCTCTACCTGATTACCAAGGTATGTTTTGTTGCTATTCAGGAAATTGAATTTATATAACTTTTTGAAATTTTGCATTTGTCGTATTGGAAATCAGCATGGGAAGGATATGATAAGAGAGACAATGAATCTATTGCCAGAAGAATTAGAAAATGGTTAATTTTCATATACAATTTGAAATTGCTTTGATGTAAAGTTCTGATCAATTAATTTGATACATGGAACTTTAATAGATTATGCTATACATGTTACTTAAAATCAGCACCGCTTTGCAGGTGCAGTTCCATATCCCTGCTTTTGGCCGTATTTCCTTGAATAATGGAATTGTGATACACTCTCCAGCAAGGATTGTCTTTTAAGTTGGAATNAATTGAATTTATATAACTTTTTGAAATTTTGCATTTGTCGTATTGGAAATCAGCATGGGAAGGATATGATAAGAGAGACAATGAATCTATTGCCAGAAGAATTAGAAAATGGTTAATTTTCATATACAATTTGAAATTGCTTTGATGTAAAGTTCTGATCAATTAATTTGATACATGGAACTTTAATAGATTATGCTATACATGTTACTTAAAATCAGCACCGCTTTGCAGGTGCAGTTCCATATCCCTGCTTTTGGCCGTATTTCCTTGAATAATGGAATTGTGATACACTCTCCAGCAAGGATTGTCTTTTAAGTTGGAATGTGACTTCAACGGAAAGCAGCTCTTTCAGAATTTCACCTAGTACATATCATTTTCTAACTTTTGATTTATTTCTTAGACAAGAGGTGCAAAATATGTTGTGAGATTATTCACACATGAAGTAGTTGATATGGAGCCAGTTATTAATTTGCTTTCACAGCAAAAAACTGTTGACTTTAATGTAAGTTTCTTTATTTGTGATTGATTAGTTATCTTTGATATTAACCTTGGGAAAATGTTTCTATTTGCTTCATCTCTTTGTCTGGTAAAGTCAATGGTGATCTGTAACAATAATAAAGCATCATATCATATCAGTTTCATATATTTTAAATTCACTACATACAATTTATAATTTAACTATACAAAACAAATAACTAAACTACAAGGAAATAAGACATGATTACAGAAAATTAATACATTGATACGGAAAATTAATACAATATACAACTACAGAAAAACAAGATAAATTGTATGGAGGGAATTACTTAAAGGAGGAGCTCTCTCAATAGGTAAACTAATCGAGGAGAGAGCCATATCCTAAGATGATTTCAAATGATTTTGGTTGGATTTGAATGATTCCAAGAAATATTGAACTTGCCACAAGTCCCATCCCCCGACCAGAGGACAACACCTGCAGCAAGTCCAAAGAAATATATGCATTTTTTATTTTTATACAATCAAATTGGAATTGTGCAAATATCAAAAATAGCTTAGAATTACTGATTGACCTTGTTCAATAAGTAAATTTTCTGTTGTTTCTTGAGGGATATTTTCGATGGAGCTTTTGTGAGTTCCACTGGTAATGAATTCCAAAGTTTAGCACCTAGATATCGAATTGACTTTAGACCATATTGAAGACTATTTATTCGAGATAAGTATAGATTACCTTGACTGGCCTGTCTTGTGGAATATTGATGAACAGATGAATTGAATCAAGATCAAGATTATGCACTTGAAAAGGCATGATGAATTATCTGAGTTTGTGCTATCTACTTTAGTCATAATTTAAAATGGCCTTGATAGGATGTCTTGGTTTTGCAGATATACTGTATAGAATACATATTTCTGATATTGCCTTCAACAGCATGTTATATGCCTGTGCCATGAAAAAATCACAGTTTTAGTATCATGTAACCCTCAATCGATTCTCAATACCTTTGTTTTCAATTTTCAGACATGGCAAACAAGATATATTTTGCTTCTCTGGCTTTCAATGATTTGTATGATTCCATTCGACCTTGTCAAATTTGATGGTGCATCCAGAGGAGAGAACAAAAGTGTCATTGATCGAATTCTTGACATAGTGAAGGTTTCTTCTGTTATTTATACACTACTGTAATTTTTATGAGCATCTCCCATTAATTTAGAAAATATAACTGTATGTGCTGCATTTTTTTGCAGCATACCATCAACTATTTACCTACTATGTGCCCAAATCTTTGGTTTAGCAAAAATTTTGAATCTGGTCTCGAACTTTGTTCTGATCTAATTAAATATAAAATGCTGCTACATAATGAGCACTGAGTGTAGCCTTAATTGATAGATTTATCTGAATTTCATTAGAAGAATTCAAAAATATACTACTGTAGATCATTTCAGACATTTCAAATGTTTTCTTCGTCAGTATCTTATGCCTTTTATTCTGTGCTCTAAAACTATAAAGTATTTGTGTTTTGACTTTTCGTAGACTTACATAACTGTAACAGACAAATCAAGAGATGCTGCAGCCCTTCTTCTATCCAAGTATGTTCCTTATTTTCCACTACCCAATCCACTACAGACTGTAAGCTGTTAAAAATAGCTGTTGAGAATCACAACCTCCTTTGGATAATATTAATTTGATAAAGATTTTCATAAATGTTGAACAGTTATTTGACTTTTCGCTTTATCAAAAGATGAAGTGAAAGTGAGTGACATGTAAAGGAAGCATTTTACATTTCGAAGAGCTGTCGAAGAAATAGTGTTTTTTCAACGTTCTGCAGTGTTTGTTGCCCAGATATAATTGCTGAGAAAACGGCTGCTGCATTAACAGTGTACGGTTATTCATCATCGTATTTCGTGATGCTAGTGAGCACCCTGAACTCTTTCAAAAGATACTTTCTGGAGAAAATGAGCTCGCCTTACATACTTCAAGTAAACAGTATAAGTTTTTTTTAATCGTGCACAAGCTGTTAGTTTTTGGAAATTGTCTCGATGATTTTACTCAGTGGTTTCATTGGTAGATTGCTCTAATTTCTTTTGTCTTCTAAGGTTTATATCAAGACCTGATGTAAAAAAATTACGATTGTCAGAATTTCTTGATTGGTGTTTGATGATTTTGATGAAAGCCGATGGTGAGTATCAAAATGTTGATTGATTGATTGATTGATTGATTGATTGAATGAATGAATGAATGAATGAATGAATGATCTTTGATTTAGTGATTGATTGTATATTTAGCAAATTATCAACTGCTATCCTTTTATTTGCAAACTAAATTACTTTTAGTTCTGCATTTCTAAACTGAATTATGCTTTTAGTAGCTAAAATTCTCCACTTAACACAAATTTTTAGTTCTATGAAACTCAACAGTTTTCAGCTTTTTTTATTCATTCTTTGTTGGTAACTTTGTTCTTTCGCACTTTTTTACAATTGTAGTATGTTTGTTTTTATAAATACTCTATTTTGACGTTCATATTATTGATTAATTCTTTAGATAAAACAAAAGAAGGTGTCAATTCGATGATTTTTATAATGACCACACTGGTATGATAAAGTTATTTTTTTCACTTTCTTCTTAATCTTTGCTTCTGGCTGATGCAGTTCTCATACCATTTTTACTGCCTCCTGATATTTCTTCGATAGTTAATTATGTGCATGAAACATGAATTGACATGTCATGTTGAAGTTAGCTTAACACAAGTACCGCCGTAACTCCAAAAATGCTTTATAGGAGCATGATTACTTTTCACAATGGTTTTCTTTTCTAGGCTCGACTTTTTAAATTTGGGAAAAGAGATGATCTGCTAAAATATGGTTAGTTAAAAAGGTTCCTCTTCAATTTCATTGTGACTTAGTTGGTTTTAAAGTGATTGATTGATTGATTGATTGATTGATTTGTTGATTGCCTATTTTATAGATTGTTCACTCAACTTAATCAACTAATTTTACCCTCGATTTGTCAGTAAAACGATAATTACAATTTGCACAACCACAACAACCACTGGGGAAACAGTAAAAAAAGAATAGCAGCAGTTCTGCGAGAGGAAGAGGTGACATTTTGCAATCCATAAGGAATACATTTCTATATGGTCTTAGGTCAATAAAGTACTTTGGTTCTAAACTATGGAATGAGAGTTTTAAGAGATCTTGAATGTAGAGAATGCCTTGCTTTTATAATTTTTGTTTTTAAATTCGTCTTTATAGCTTGAAACTCAGCTGACGTTTGTTTCTTTATAGTTGATGTTATATTCGACAAGATCATAAAGAAAGATTTTCTTGAAACGAGTGTAACGCTTTTGAAGAAATTAAACATGAAAGTTGTCCAGGTTCGACACTTTACGGTTTTTTCATTTAATTTGGTGAAACTTATCGAACATGGTTTGTTTGGTATATTTTATATTTTGCATTGTTTTCTTTTCCCTTGATCATGAAAAAGACACCTCATTCAAGATCTATCTTTTTCTATAGCGCCTTGGTCTTTGCCTTCTGAAACCGAGAATTGCTGCATGGAGGTATGAATTATTATCTAATTTAATTAGAATTGGCAACGACTTGATATCTTCAGTCTCCAGTGGGTACAACTCATGGCAACAGTGTTATGACATCAAAATAGAACCTTAACGAATTATATCCAATGCTGCAAATACTTTAGTTACCATTCCACCATGACTTGATATAATGTAAAACAATTTCCAATGGTTTTTGCTATAATATGACCTGATATGAGCGTATAAATACATTTTTAGGTATCAAAGAGGGAATCGTTCATTGGTTTATAATCTTCAAAATCCATCTGTTAGCAATGTAAGTATTCGTGTCATGAATATGATGTATGTTTCTCTTTAATGTCACAATATTTCAAATCATTATGTTACTGTCACATATTTACATCATATTTTTATGCAAGCTTGTTTGTGTGTTCATCTCAACCTGGTTCCGAGGGCCAGTTTCGCTGCCATGCTGGATGTCAACAGCCTCCTTTTGGGCCATGGGGACGAGGTTGTGTTCATCTCAACTTTACTAAACTTGCTCATCTTTTCTTACAACTCATTTTTCTCGATTTCAAAATAGTAACCAAAACTAGAGATTCTGCAAGTATTATTTTGCCAACTCTGAAAATCTTCTTTAATTGGTTAACAATTTGCAACTGCTTATCTCATAAAGAATACGTTTATTCTTCGTAAAAATAAGTTGATTTTTTTCTTTATTTGTTAAAGGTGCAAATGGCAGATGGGGAAAAGAAGGAAGATGAGGAGGTTTGCAAGTTACTGATAAATGTTTCATTGACAGCAATAATATTTGAGTATACGGAAGAAATTAATTAGTGTTATCATTTTGAATTGATAACCAATAATATATTTCTTGTTTTCATTTGACTACCGAGCTATTCAAACATGCTCTACCATTGGCTATAAACAGTAGCTATGTGAATGGTGTTTGACGAAAAGATTTTCAGTATGTTCTATGATGATTTTGCTTTTCAAAGTAATTTTCAAACCTAACATAATTGGAAACGAAGTATTGCTAGTTTCATTGTGGAATTTCTTTTAGATTTAATGTAGTAAGTATATTTGATATTTTCTAGGAATCATATGATGTACCGGAGAGCATCGAATTAGTCCTTCGTGAGTATATTTATTATTTTTTGTTATTTATCATCAGTTTTGCAAAACTGTCGTCGTATGGTACAGAACTTGAATATTGCACTGGGTAATGGGACCATTTGGTAAATATATTTATATGAGATTGGTCACAGGAAATTATGGATAATGGAACCATTTGGTAAATATCTTTATATGATATTGGTCACAGGAAATTATGGGTAATGGGACCATTTGGTAAATACCTTGATATGAGATTGGTCACAGGAAATTATGGGTAATGGAACCATTTGGTAAATATCTTTATATGATATTGGTCACAGGAAATTATGGGTATTGGAACCATTTGGTAAATACCTTTATATGAGATTGGTCACAGGAAATTATGGGTAATGGAACCATTTGGTAAATGCCTTTATATGAGATTGGTCACAGGAAATTATGGGTAATGGAACCATTTGGTAAATACATGGGTAATGGGACCATTTGGTAAATACCTTTATATGAGATTGGTCACAGGAAATTATCAGATAAGATCCGAAAGAAAGGAAACGAGAATAAAAAGAATGAACTAATTTGAAATTGGCCAATCAGAGAACCCACTAAAGCTTTCCTATTGTCAACGAACAATGTGGCCTTTTTATTGCCTTAGATTGATTGATGTGATTGAACCCTAATCTTGATCATAATTTTTGTGATCTAGAACAACTCCTTCTTGGATTAAGGGACAGAGATACAGTTGTGAGATGGTCTGCTGCTAAAGGGTAAGTGAATCAATCAATCACCCACTCCATTTAATTAATCAATTAATCGATAAAATCAATCATTAATACATCATTCTGTCATATTTATTTGTGCACTGTCACTCGATCATCTAGACACAATGATTTGATTGATGTAGCTCCCCTTGCATTTACATTATTGATGATGATCATCTTTCGTTTCTCCATTTAGGATTGGCAGAATTACAGGACGATTACCAAAAGAACTAGCTGATGATGTCATCAGTTCAATTCTTGAGTTTCTAAGGTAGGACTTGATTGTTTTGTAGATTCATTTGTTAGTCCAAATTATCACTTCAAAATAGAGCAATGCTAGGAATTAGTAGAAAATATGTCTTGCAAAATTTTCGTACAGATCCAGTTTGT
This sequence comes from Aurelia aurita, assembly GCA_004194415.1. Taxonomy (NCBI): domain Eukaryota; kingdom Metazoa; phylum Cnidaria; class Scyphozoa; order Semaeostomeae; family Ulmaridae; genus Aurelia; species Aurelia aurita. Next base: position 67,308 of record REGM01000054.1, on the reverse strand, counting down.
TTCATTTCATCGATTCTTATTTCAGTCCAATGGAAACAGACATGGGATGGCATGGGGGTAAGAATTTCCAGATTTCCTTTGTTATGGCAAAATGATTCCGGGTTTTAATTTTATACTTGTAAATTTATACCCTGAAGCTAAATCCCTCTAGCAGTAACGAACCTTTTTTATCAAATAAAAACATGTTTTGATAGGTTTGGTAGATGGAGGCAGTTTTAAAGATAGTTGCGCAAAGAATCATGTCTCGAAGCATCACATTTCTACATCATATGTCTGTAAGCAATATCATTAAAAGTTTGTGACAAATTCTTCACTCATTTTTGTGAATTTGCGACAATTCAATTTCTTAACATCTGTGATACTATAGTTTTGATAGCAGGAAATTGTGATGTTTATTCTACGAAGGAAATTTGATTTAATGATAAATTTTGCAGGCTGTCTTGCATTGGCAGAACTTGGAACAAGAGGTTTATTGTTGCCTGAAAGACTTTCAGAAGGTGCAAATAATTGAATTGTTTTAGACTTTACTTTCTCCTGCTTATCTGTGATTGAATGTTGTATCGACATGAATTGATGTATTGCCTTTACAATCTAATCAGATTACCGTTTCAGTTGTGATACCGAAACGAAATAGGTAACTACCATAAGAACAAAATGGCGAAGTTAAAAACATCAACGATTGTTTTACTTAATCTTATAAGCAGAATATATTATCAAAATGAAATGCAGCTACTTTACTATTTCAATATAAAATAAACTGATGGAATTTTGTTCTTATCTTTTGATTCTTTATTTCATTTCATTCCTAGTGGTTCCTGCGATCTTGAAAGCACTTGTATTTGATGAAAAACGTGGAAGTTACAGCTTAGGTAGATAAAAGATTTTAGTCTTTTTGAGTGCTTTTTCTCTGATTTCCTATGGTTTGAATTTTAATAGCTAATAAACAACTAATAGCTACGACTGTCTCTACGGTTGATTACAGCTTTTTCAGTAATATATTCCAGTCCAAGATCCTTATTACATCGACTAAAAAGATAGCACAAAAGAATTGATAGCGCCATTTCTGATTTGGTCAAGAATTTGGGTCCAGTATTATGAATATTGACTCTTCGCAGTCTCATATTTATGGCCACTCTACGTAAAACATACAGACATATTAACATACATGATACAAGATAAGATTGGCTTGTGTCATCATCTGTAGACATCCTTTGACATAACAAAAATATCTTCATGCACTAAATATCTTTTTCGTACGCAATGTCCGTTGCATGAAATGTCCGTTGCATGTAAAACTCTTCTCGTAAAAGGTTTTGCTAAAAACGTGAATCTTTTTCTCACCCAAGGATCACATGTAAGAGATGCTGCTTGTTATGTTTGTTGGTCTTTTGCAAGAGCTTATGAGCCGAAAGAGTTGACCGATCACGTGACACAAATTGCCAGGTAATGCTCGTGCTTTCTTGAAACATTAAAAATCTATTTTCGTCAGTTTGATGATGTCTTTTTAAAATTCCAAGCTGTTTCTGAAGATTACGGCCTCATAGCTGCTGTTCTGTTCTAACTTAATTGTGATACCCAAAAACCATCTTATTGATAGCATTTCAGAAAGGTGACTTGTTCAATATTTGATTGAATTTATTTTATCGTAGTGAATGATGATGTTTCTTTTTTTGTAGTGCTCTCATTATAGTTTCAATCTTTGATCGCGAACCAAATTGCAGGAGGGCTGCATCTGTGAGTATTTATTTCTCCTTGAGTTTCTCTCTTTTTTCATGTATCCTTTATTTCAAGGGTCTTTCTTCTGACCAATTCATTTTCTGGCTGAAAATGAATAATTTTAGTAAAATGAGTTATAGATTCAAATTACCATTTATTTTTGTTGAACTTAAATCATAAGCTCTTGTTGTTGTTGTTGTTGTTGTTGTTGTAATATGCTTTGTTGTTTCATCTTTCAGGCAGCTTTTCAAGAAAATGTTGGCAGACAGGTATGCCTTGACATATTAATATTGTTAGCTTTGAATCACAAAATACTGAACTTTTATGAACCTCATCATTTTGTGACTGGAACATCAAGACACATTACTTCTTTTGTTTGTAAAATTACAAGTGTTGTCTGAGAAAATATTCTTCCCTTCGTACTTCTAATTCTAGTAGAGATGGAATAATTTATCTAGTGAAATGTTAGCCCTTAAACAATATTTATGCAACATGTCAATCTTTTCTCACACATTTATCCAGTTAAACGATAGCTCCTTATACCTGTGTCTTCCCCTGTCTCTTTCTTATCTTGGATGCTTCTAGAACGCAGTGGTCAGCCTCAAACAAAAAACAGTGATGTTTTAAATTATTTTACTTCCTTTCAGGGTACATTTCCGCACGGGATAGATATTCTCACTACAGTTGATTATTATGCTGTGGGAAATATTTCACATTGTTTCTTAAATCTCAGGTAAATTTTTATTTCACTCAGATTTCTTTTTTATCATTTGAGTAGAAAATTTTAAACCCTTGATAGCTGTATTGCTTTCATAAAGCTACCTTTAGCTTCGTTCAATAAGTAATTAGAATATATTGGGGTCTACAAAATTTCAGCCTGATTTGACTTCTGTTCCGATTCCCTGCCTGTATTGCATTTCTCTCCTCTTTTCATGTTTCCTTCACATATTACCCCCATGCTACTAGATGTACCTTCTCTAAGCTGATTGATTTGTAATTTAGAATTTATTCTTTCTCCGGGTATTTTTTGTTTTAGTACATACATCGCAAGTTTTCCAGAATATACACAACCAGTTATTGACCATCTAGCAAGCATGAAAATTAGTCACTGGGACAGGTAATACTTCATGATTGATGCATGAAAATTTTTTATGGCCTAAATTGATTGATTGATTGACTGATTGCTTTATTGATTGATGTTTATGACTCTATGACTGTTCATTCTAACAAATTCTATTACTTTTTGTTAGTATTAGATTAAAAGCAAAAGAATCTTCACTGAAGCTTTCCATCGCTCCGAGTATTTGACGTTCGACAGCAGAGCAATATACTCTTTTGACTCTGTGCTCATGATTTCTGTAATAGTTATCAGTACTGGAAGCTTTCGGAACGTTTGAATTTTTTATTTGTGCGTGAATTTTGATTTTATTGCTTGATAAACAAAGATATTTATTTGCCAAATTCACCTTTCTCCTTTGTTACGAATGAATTATCTCTGGAGGATCACACCCAGTTCCTGTTTTTGAACATCAAGAAGGCGGTAGATTCAACTCTACGGCAGCCCTAAATGTGGGTCATATATGTATCCAATATCTTTGCAGTAATATAAGAGATTTGGCATCAAGAGCCCTTAATGAGTTGACGTCCATTGCTCCTGATTACATGTTGAACAAAGGTCAGTTGTATTATGTTATTAAATTTCGATGATTCTCCAAGGTTTTCGACCATTTGCAAATCATTTGTGAAGGTTGTTCTAATGTGATTGTTCCTGTCAATTCTTGTTATTAGTTGTTGTTTGTATGTGACACATGTCGCTGTATTCCGAGACTGACAAATAATTTGCTGTCTTTTTCAAATGCAATTTTTCATAATGACACAACCTATTTCTTTTCATTGAATCTAACGTAGTCTTACTATATTATCAAGCTACGTCAGTGGGCTTCATAATTATAGAATGGGAAGTGCTTAATGATCCCTTCAAAATAGGAAGCATATGGTGGGTGTGGCAAAAGTTCTTTGCCATATTAACATCCAACTGAAATTAAAATATTTGAAAAAATTGTCAGTTGATTCAGATGAGAACTCAATTGTTTAACAAAAGAACCTGAGTCACATATCGGTGTTAGTCTTCTGGGGATAGGAAATAAATTTTCTTTCAAAACTTTCAAAGAGGGAAAACGTTTTGGGGAAGCTGGTCATTAGATGTCTGATGTGATTTCGTTTGTTTTGTTATTTCATGTCTTTGTACTACCTTTCTTAGAATGTTCTTCCATCTAATTATCTTTCACTTTAGTTCTGCCTCAAGTTTTGGAATTCACAAATTCGATTGATTTGAACACAAGACATGGAGGGATTTTAGCTTCAGCTGAGGTCACGCATGCGCTGTGCCAACATTCCAAGAACGAGTAAATATTACTAAATTATTATCAAATTCATTATTAGAGCTCAATGATATCCTTTCAAGCTTTCTGAAATTTCGGCGTCGTCTCTGATTGAGCGAATGTGTAGCCTCTTTAAATCACAGGAAAGGCATTCAAATGTTTCTTTTCAATTAGCATTTAGGGACCACCTCATTAACACTAGCAATGACATATGTATATGCCGAATAAAGCATGCTAGGTGGTAAAACGTTAACTGCTTTATCAAGTTTAGTTTGTATATGCTATCTACTTTTATGACCGTGAAAATCAAAGTATCTAACCAAAACTTAATGAGATTTTGCACGATTGACTTCCAGGGATCCAGCCAAAGTGTTAGGAAGTGACATTTTGGATCAATTGAAAGGGATAGTTCCACGGGTAAGTTGAGCTGTTTGTTTTGAAATTATCAGGTTAGCCGTCTACACATAACTTTTGATATCTTTAATCCAAAACGACAAAATTGGTCTCAAAAGTTTTTAAAATGTTTCTTTTACTTTCAGCTTAAAGAAAATCAGCACTTCAGGTAATGAGTTCTTGTTCATCCTTTACATAAAATATTAACGTATTATTATCAGATGTTTAATGTTGCAGAATTCAAATTATTGTTATTGAATCCTTTAATTTTTTAGATATGAAACTATGAGAAACCATCGCATCTTCAAGTTTCTTTGTGCATGATGAATTTATAATAATAGACAAATTTCTTTTTAGGGGAGTGACAGGAGACATTATGAGAATGGCAGGTAAATTTTCGTTTTGCAATCAATATTTTCTGTCCAATTTGTTTTCTGTCAATTTGGTGGCTACGCATAATTCTGTCTATTCATTATCAAACATTTTTTTGCGTTTTTTGCACTTATTGTTTCCTACTTTATGGTTTTTTTATTTCTAGGCTTCTTCATCTTTCAGTCGTTCAATTATTCATTCCTACACTTTGTTCATTTATTTATTCATGCATATTTCAAAATGTGACAAATTTGCAAACTTTTCATTTTCAGTGTTTAAATTGATCGAGAAGCTTTCAATTTCCATGATTCCATTCCACCAAGATGCAGTAATTGGTATATATCCCTCTTTGAAATTTATTTTTATACATATATCCCTCTTTAAATTATTTCTATTGTTAAAATTGAAGAATTTTAGGGTTCTTTAGCATTATAATTCTTTCTTATTCATTAAACTTGAATCAGACATCGATAAGATGTAATTGAAAATAATTGTTTTCAGATGATTGGCGATTTGTAATTGATGAGTCGTTGTCAAGCACAGAAGCAAGTGTTCAAGTGAGTTCGTAAATTGTTTCAAGTCACGAGACCATCTTCCATTGTCTGTTAAGATTTATAATTTTAAGAAAAAAGTTTGGAGTGAAAAATTTTCTAAGAAAGTATTTAGATGAAAAAATAGAAATTGGAGACNTTAAAATTGAAGAATTTTAGGGTTCTTTCTCTTTAGCATTATAATTCTTTCTTATTCATTAAACTTGAATCAGACATCAATAAGATGTAATTGAAAATAATTGTTTTCAGATGATTGGCGATTTGTAATTGATGAGTCGTTGTCAAGCACAGAAGCAAGTGTTCAAGTGAGTTCGTAAATTGTTTCAAGTCACGAGACCATCTTCCATTGTCTGTTAAGATTTATAATTTTAAGAAAAAAGTTTGGAGTGGAAAATATTTTCTAAGAAAGTATTTAGACTGAAAGAATATAATTTGGAGACAAGAGCTGGACTTGGCAAGGTAATAGAATGAGAAATACGTATTTTGTTTGTCAAATTGTGTTAAAAACTTGAAAGTACAATTTTTTTCATTTTACATCAATTTAATTTCACATTATCTCATCAGCATGAACCTGATTCTATTTGCTACATAACTAAGAAATTGAAAAAGAGAAGCAGGGGGACGAAATAAAGATAAATGAGTATTGTCATGTTTGAAAATCCCCTTTCTAGGTTTTTTAGAAATATCGAAGATTGTAATTTCGAGATACGAAAAATTTTGATGATTTAAATGCGACGATAACTAATATCTTGGCTTTTCAGTCCTTACCTTGTGTGTTCGTTGTTCCCCTCTCTTTCTCATTCCTCAAAATTTTTGTCTTATTCAAAGGAAGAAGCAACGAATGCTCTATCTGAATTATGCAAAGCATATTACAAAACAACGGATGAAACTGCATTAGAAAAGATACAAGGTATCTACTATGGATTTCATAATATCGTACACGTTGAATTCATTTTGTTTGGAAATTTTATCATGTAAAATGAAGAAAAAACTACAAGAATGCTTTCACATTGCTTATACCTTTGAGATGAATAAAGTACCAAATAAGTTCCAATGTTTATGTTTGGTATCATGTACAAGATAATTTCAAATTGACTTGAATTTAAGCTAAAAATAATGAATATTTGGTAGTAGTTTTTATCTTTGTTATTTATCTCTTCATCTGATTATATATTTATTTGTGTTTTCTCATTTTAGATTCATTGATTGATATTTACGTTAAAAAACTGAAGTCAGATTTGAGATTTGACAGGTACTTATCGTTTTATTCATTATTCACTCTGAGATGTGAGTTTTATTATTGCATTTATATGATTATTGATATTTTATCATTTCAAATTAAATGGAAAAAGGGGAATAATAATCAATGCCCTCTCCAGTTTGTAGCGAAGCTTCCTGCTTGTTCCTTACATCTCACTTCTTGCTTTTGGATAGATTATTACAGTTACAACTAGATCTTGCAGTAATACCAGTAAAGTGTGGACGTATTTGTTTTAATGGCAATCTATTACATTTATAATTTTTTAGNCTGCCCTTCCTTTGAAGTACCACGAAGAGATCTTCTCGCTGGAGTTTTAGCTTTATTACGACCATATGGATTTATCACAAATTCAAACAAGGTTTTGATGCAGATTTTATTGTATGGTGATAAAGACCTTCCCAATGACCTTAATAAAGGTATACTTCTTTTAACTTTAAGCTTTATCCACAAAACTGGTCGACTAGATTAGAAAAAATCAAACTCCGTTACCAGCCACACAACCACCACGTCCCCTTTAAGTAACTGTTTTTCTTTTCTTTGCATTATGCTTGTTTTTGTTTGTAGTAGTTTCGTTTATTGTAAACATTAGTAGTTTTAGCTCTATGTAATGGCTGCAGGGTAGACACAGCCTTTTGCTCACTGTGGTATCGTTTTAGTAGTATAGTACAGTAATATTGTAAGTAATGTAATTAGTAATATGTCATTGCAACTTTTTATTGGAATATAAAAAAAAAAAATTAAAAAAAATTGCCGACTAATTAAATATTTCAAAGCATACAACTTCAGCTGGTTCCTGTCCTAAAAGATCAAAATAACTAAATTAAATCCAATCTACCAATAAATGTTCTAACATCTGCGCTTTCTATTTGTAAACTAGCTTAAAATTTATATAAAAACGAGGCTCGAAAGTAAACAGTTACGTTAAGGTTGTACTCCATCTGAACTCAATCTTGAATTACTTTTATTTCAACTTAATCAATTTTTTCAGGGTTCGTGAAGCTGCGATGTCAGGTTTAGAGAAAATATGCAACCTTATAGTGAATAAAGATCTTGCGTTATGCCCAGAGCACATGTATGAAACATTTTAAATCATATTGAATTGCCTTTTTCTGCTCACTTGCAAACACGATTCATGCCATAAATTCCCAAGTACTTTCGAGAAGTTTTCTCCTCTTTCTGTCAAGGTAATTTCTGTAAAGACCATTCGATCGATGTTTGGTCGATCTAGGCCGTTTTCATTTTACTTTTAGACTATCCCTCTGTTGCAAGAATTTTCATGAAATCACTTGTAACTAGAGAGATAGTGGGCTAAAAATTCTAAAGAAAAAGCTGCAAAGTATAATTGCAGATTATTGGATAAGATTTAATCATCAATCTTCAAAAGTGGTCCTGTGTAGAATGAATCGTGGCCTGTCAAATTAGAGCCTTTTTCATGCACGTTGTATAGTAAATATAGATCCTGCTTCATTCCCATAGCACATCATGAAACATTCGTAAATCAAATTGTTTTTCCGTTCTATGTCATTTACTTTGTCCCTGATTGCATCATAATTCGTAACGTGGCAAGCCCAATTTTTACATAACTTTCACAGCAAATGTGTTGATAAATACTATTCTAAATGCTTGGCAGAAATATCTAGGGAGACGTTTGAGCTGAAAATATGATTTTGTTTCAGATGCAAGCAAATAATGTGTTCATTAGTGCAACAGGCATCTGAAAAGATAGACAGAACTCGAGGTTATGCTGGTGAAACATTTCAAAGACTTATTCATTTAAAGTAGGTTTTATTTTCATATTTGGTATCTCTGATATGCTTCCGTCCCTTTTATTGGATTTATCAACAATTATGTGAAAGTTTTCTCCTTGTTTATTTAAAATTCATTCTTTAAATTAATTCTGGTGGCAGCAACAAACATGTGCAGAGATATTAATTTTGTTTGCAGAATGCAGCACAAAAATTATTTTGTGTGGGCAATGCTCCTTGTTGTTGTAAATCTCGAAACAAAATTGATCTAATGGAGAGCTAGAACGCATAGTTGATAACTGCTGGCTAAAATGCAAAATATAAAAACGAGTTCTATAATTTGCATAAGTGCTGTTAAAATGTTAAAAGATGTAGTCCCTGGGGAGTAAGGATTTAATATTGAGAAGAAGGGCATTCTTAGTACTTAAAATCTAACTGATAGGGTTTTAGTAGTTTAATAAACGTTTTTAAACTTGCCAAAACTTTTGTTTATTGTTGTTGTTGTTATTGTAGGCCAAAGTTGGCTCATATACCTCACCACGTAGAGCTCCAACAAATATTCCCAGAGTAAGTTTACAATAATTTGTGTTCAATAAATTGTCGCATACTATTACTGTGTAACAAGAAGAATAATTGGAGATAACTCAATTTTTTTATCATGGATGAGTGGTTGATCCTCACTTGGATTATCTTGTTTATAGTTCTTATAAATTTCAAATTACTGCATTACAATTTCTCTTAATTTTTTTCAGATCAGAAATCGGTGAAATCAACTGGACAGTGCCAGCCATAGCTTTTCCGAGAATTACTAAATTACTATCTCTTTCGTCATACAAATATTCAGTATTACTTGGTTTAACAGTCAGCGTAGGAGGATTGACAGAATCCTTAGTAAGTAAAATGGTTTCTTCACGTGCCTCGATTTAAATTATCTTATATGATAATNAAATTTCAAATTACTACATTACAATTTCTCTTAATTTTTTTCAGATCAGAAATCGGTGAAATCAACTGGACAGTGCCAGCCATAGCTTTTCCGAGAATTACTAAATTACTATCTCTTTCGTCATACAAATATTCAGTATTACTTGGTTTAACAGTCAGCGTAGGAGGATTGACAGAATCCTTAGTAAGTAAAATGGTTTCTTCACTTGCCTCGATTTAAATTATTTTATATGATAATCAAAGTTATGTAACGTATTATGATGGAAACTGTCGTTCCAAAACTGTCGAAAATTTCTTTTATTTAAGGCTGACTGTTTTTATCTCGCTATCCACTTGTTATTTAAATTCTTAATACGAAATTATCCAGCGGTACAAATTCAAGTGAGGTACAACTTGTTGAAAGGTTTATGCTTTCATTTTATGTGTTGTCTCTTTTTAGGTGCGACATTCTTCTCAGTCTTTATTGCAATTCTTGGCAGAAGACCAAATGTCTAGGTATGATGTTTACTTTGTGAAATGATAAAATATGCAACATCAAGAGGAAAGCGCAGTCTCAGGATAAATCGGAGGGCAAGAACGACGACAAACAAGATCATGTTGTTATATTTGATATTTCAAATTCATTGACTATTCATTGACAATTCCATGTTAAAGACGTCAATCCAGTGACATTACATTATATCAGCGACAGTCCAGTTTGACAGTCCAAGTAGCAAAATTTCTAATTTAAATCATTAATAAATTATTTGAACGGACGTTTCGGATCTATTCCGAGATCGATCATCAGCCTGTGAAAGTGGGCGTGAATCGCCCTTATAAGGGGCAGTGACAAAGGGTGCCAAAAAGGGCGAAAAATGTGTGAAATATCAATCATATCATGATCTTGTTTGTCGTCGTTCTGGCCCTCTGATAAAATGTCCAATAATTAAATTGTAACCTTCTTGTACATTGCGATAGCACGATGGTAGAGAAGTTATAAAAAGTTGCAACTAATCACTCCAAAATACGAGAACAGATTCATGATGTTCCCTTGCAAGGGCTTTTCCTTAAAACGATAAGAACGTGGTTCCTTAAATGAATAAATGTTGTGAAATATGGTATTACTTTGATATCACTATCCGAATTAGCGAACTTCACATAAGGAATTCCAAAATTTGATAGTTTTGCAAATCATGAGGTTTTACACGTAGAGCCACTGCCTACTGTTATACTTGGTGTCCCAAAATCGCTGTGCGTTTGTCAGTTTATATTTTGACGTAATCTGCACGAATTGGTTTGGTCAAATTTTATCACGAAACAAAAAGACTAAATTACTCACTATAATTTGGATAATTAAGGTAATTCAGGTAATTTTAGTGATCATTTTCATTTATACAGCGATCAAATCTCTGAATTTGGTGAAGAAATTCTAAACATTTTCCGGCAAAATAAAAGCAACGATAGGTGAGTACATTTTCAATTCAGTTTTTTCATGAATGGATTTTAAACTTTTGTATCACGAAATTATGATTAGATTTTTAAACTTTTACGTTTCTGATTGCAGTGGATGAAGTATTTATCGCCGCGCATGCGATTCGTTATGAAATTCTCTCATAGTTTTTACTATAACTTTCATGCATTATTTGAAAAGTATCCTTGCCCATAAATCTTTCCTCGAAGAAAGCATCAAGTAACTAAAACTGGCATTTTCAATTTTATACCATTCGAGTTTTTCGGTATTTTTTATCCTGTTGCATCCTAGATCAAGCCAGTTTTCTTTATTTCCTAGTTTGCCTTGTTGAGTGACCCTCTCGCATCTTAACTATTTTTAATAGTTTTTAACAATTTCAATTTCTGCTCAGGGTGACTGTTCCATTGTTTCGAATGCTCGATCTTCTCATATCAAATGGCTGCTTTGATTCATATATTGATGATATTTCGTAAGTGAATCCAAAAATTTTTGATAATGATTTATTGCAATCTGTTCTATAATGATTTGTTAATTCTAGCCGTACTTTCGCTGATTCTTATTAAGTTTTTGAAATTATTCATGTTACTTACTATCACTGTTGTGTGATTAATACCACTATAAATCTAACTAGAATATTTTTTTATATTGATAACAGTGATGAATTTCCTGTTAAATTGGTTACATTGGCTAAAGAAGAGGTTTTTAGATCGGGAAATGCTAAAAAGCTTGTTGACAGCGTCAAAGTGTGAGTATCGCATTTATTTCCTATGACACTCAACGAGTATTGTCCATGTAATCTCTGTTGTTTATCAGATAATACCAGTCTACTTAGGTGCGTTTCAAGTGATGCTTGAAGAGGGATACAATATTTTTGCATGATTGGTCAATTAATTTTCAAGCGTGTCTTTATGATATCTCATGTTCGTAATACATTTCTTCGGTATGGGGTATGCAAGTTTTTTTAGGCAGAATTTTATAGCCGCTTACAAAAGCTATTTCAGAAATATGTTCAAAAACGTTTTTCTTCCTCGTCTAAGTTATTTTTAATCTCTAACCTATGATTTCTTTGTTTAAGTGAATATGTCATCTGTTCTTAATGACAATAGCCAGCCTGCCGACTTATTGATTCACTTTTGATTTCTTTAATTTCCAACTCAATCTTTTCGCAGATTCTGCGGTCTCCTGCAGTTCCCAGGAGAAACAAGGAAGAAGGCATTATCACTACTGATGACGTATCTTTGCCATAAATACCCAAGGGTAGGTAGCATCATAAATTTTATAGATTGAGTGAAAGCGTAAGGACAGGAGGCTGCTCAGTTTTGTCAAGATTATTTCAAAATATGCTTCTAACCTTACATCAAATTTTACACAAGGATTTACATCACTTGACTTAGTACATTCACCCCACATTGTGCCTTTCATTCGACTATTATGTATCTTCAAATCGATCATGCTTAAGATTGTATGAATATGTAAAAGTAATGTCACCTGATCTTAGACCAGATGTTATCAGTCTATTATGTCTTTTTCTTTATGATGTATGTTGATTAAAGGGAAGTCATTTTTCAGTTTAGATCATAATAAGATAATATGTTCATTGATAGAAAGTGACGTTTTAAATAGTTTTACTTGATTCACCTGCTCTTGAACACTTAACAAAATAAATAGTTAAGAGCATTTTCCTTGTTCAAATAATTTTTAATCTGTTTCAGGTCAGAAAAGAAACTTCGGAACACTTGTACACTACATTCATTACATTCGAAGATATCGTAAAAGAGGAAAAGTTTGAGACTTGTTTGTCAATTTTAATGGAAACTGAATGGTAATCAACAGCTTTTATGTTTATCTCTTGTTAATAAATTTGATAATAAATTTGGACATTAAAATTCAACGGCCTTTATTTCAATCCGCTCACCTTGAACACTATTCACCTACTCATGATCAGGGCTCACCTGGAATATCCTATGCCGTTAAATCATGCTTTGTTCTTACCATAGTAAAATCGCGATAGAAATGCATTCAAAATGCGACGGGAAACGCGTCGAAATGATTTTTGCCTCAGTGTCAAGATTTTGCTAGCGCCTCCGACATCATCTGCATGGAATCAAAAAGTGTTGATTCGATTTAGAAACGATGAATCACTAAAAATGTGGTCAATACGAGTTTAGAAAATGCGTTGTCCCAGTACCAACTCGTTATTACTCTAGTGTGAACAAAGCCTAGGCGAGGTTGCAAGCTGAAGTTATTACATCCATAGATCACAGGAGGCCCAGGAGGTTGACTTGAAGATAACAAGTTCAAAATTTAAAATAATCAATTGTAATACCTTTGTGTTTTATTTGTTGCACCTCTCCACGTCTGTGTTGTCTCCCTTTATTGACTTCTGTACTGCGTAATTGTTCGAATGCGATAATCGAAATGAAAGTTGAAAGCTAATGTTATAATAATAATACTAATTATTATAATAATAATAATTATTATAACATTAGCTTTCAACTTTCATTTCGATTATCGCATTCGAACAATTACGCAGTACATAAGTCAATAAAGGGAGACACAACACAGACGTGGAGAGGTGCAACAAATAAAACACAAAGGTATTACAATTGATTATTTTAAATTTTGAACTTGTTATCTTCAAGTCAACCTCCTGGGCCTCCTGTGCATAGATCAGTCTCTTATTGGAAGTCTCTTATTGGAAGTTTGCACTTTAGCGGACACACTTTTAACATTCCCCCATGATAGAATTTTTTATTGCGTTTTGGGTGGAAAATGCATCAGTACTAGATTGAAACATACTGATTGAACAAGCAGGGGTTTGGGGGCGGCAGCCCCCAAAAGAATATATCGATCACCGGTTCCTGCTGCAGTTTTAGGCCATGTTTAGGTCATTTTGACTTTCTCCCGCAAGTGCGAATCGGTCGAATCACGTTCAAATTTTGCATTATCCAATCAGATGATAGATTTTCTATTGCTATTGTTTAGAAAGCCAATCAGCAATCAGTTCTTACAATATAATTCAATTAAACCTCTGTTTTCCTTGGAAGCTGTGTCCGCCAAAGTGCATTTGACCCTTTTATTGTAGTCCATACATCATCATTAAGATATGTAACCTTAAGTTTTTTAAGACGCTGTTGTATCTGCAGCCTTTTCGTTCTATTTGATAATTACATAGAATAAAGAACGCACATAGCACCAAACCAAATAATGATTACATCTGTAATACATTTCTTACCTTTGATACTATTGATGGGTTTTGTTTTGTCCATCATCCATACATGTTTGTCAGTTTTTGAAGTGGAAGAGGTTATCTGTACTTGAAGCCAAGGAGATTTTAGAATGCACAAAGAATCAAATTAATGACTGAATTTCATGTCAAAACTCCTCTCTTATCATTTGAATCTATAAATGGCCTTCGTTTAGTTACTAGTTAAGGTTTGATATTTTATGTTAGGGATGGAAAGGTAGAAGAGCTTCGTGAAAAGAGAAACATCTTATGCGACTTAGTTGAAGTTCCTAGACTGAAACTAAAGGTAAGCTTAGACAGATTACTACTGAGAGAAGAGTGGTGTTTTGTTTTAATTATTGCAGTAAAGCATCTACATCTACACAATTAATCAGTAAAGCCCCTGTTGGGCATCACACTGATGAGGATCTGGTTATTGAACCTGCAAGGATATGATTAGAGTTTGATATGTGATAGAGTAGCATATGATTTTGATATGTTACTATCACCATTAACTATCGACAACTTTTTCCTTCCTCAAACTCTGAATAATGACCTCGTTAGATAAAATGTGCAAGTATGCAAGTAAATAAGATTTGCCGTTCGTCATTATTTTTTGTGCGTACAGGGGACCGGAATTTAGGTTAATTTTCGTTGATATTTCAATTTAATTTAATTGATCAACAGATTATTGTGTAATAGAAAGAATCAAAGAGACACACAAATTGAAAATTTCCTAGCAGATGAAATAATGTTCCATGTAATTATTCTACAGAGCAAAGCTAAAGAAGATGGACCATCGAAGCAAATCGATGAGCTAGACAGTTATCAAGGTAAACCTTACTCAATAATTTTGTTTTTTAATTTTTCGACATGTTTATTGACCATAAACACCGCTAATTTTGCACTAAAAGCAAAATTGCGCACGATAAGATCACCATAAATACAATTTTTTTGATTTCGAACTCAATAATGCAATGCTGTATTACTATCAGAATTCAAGAGCATGTCTATCCATGCTGGCTTTCTCTGACAAACTTTAACAAATAGTTAGAAATCACACACTCCAAATGCTAGTTGTGAAGTTTGAGTTCGTTTCTGAAGTGTTTTGAAGGTTGAAGAGATTACAGTTTTGTGGTAATCCTGCCTCACGAATTCTTGATCGTTGTTTCGCAATTTACAAGCAGTTATCATCGAGATAGATCATTACTATAACGAAGGGTGTGATAAATTCTTACGACTACGATACAAGAGAATCTGTGGCTAGATCGAACATAGCCCTCGATCACAGGACGGGTTCATATTTGGCTCTGGTTGTTTAAACTGCTCGTATTGTTCCACTTCATCCTTAGCCTCTCTAATCCTGTCATTGCTTGAATGAAGATGTTTCCTTCGTTTTAGATTTGGTCGGACGCCATGGCTTCTGATCTTATGTGCTGACCGAAGTATCAAATTGTACAGTTGAAGAATATGTACCTGAGAACTAAAGAATGTTTACATTTTATTTGTCTCCTAGATGCATATCTTTAGTAGATTCAGTAAATTTAATTTAAATCAAAGATTTTTGTCATCAATACTATAAACTGTTTTCAAAGTTTTATTTATGATGCTTTAAAAAGTTGAAAATATGTTCTATTTTTACAAACATCTAACCGTGTGCAGTGTTGCTTGATGGGCTGCCTGAACTTTGTTCACCAATTTAGCTAAAGCTAGAAATTCAATCACCTAAATGCGTGAACAAATTATGAATTTTGCTACAAGTTGAGAGACCACTTCATTTTTTTAAGGCACAATCGTTTTGACCAACTCCTGCAAATGAAGTGTTGCTTAGAAAAGGCTTAATGCTAAAGAATGCAAATATTCAAGTCATTTAAGATTATCAAAAAAATTTCTCAAAGTAAGCAAAAAAATATTGTTTCTAGAACGAGACATTTTAAAGCAAATAGACATTGATTAAAGTTGTTTGAGATATGTATTATCAAGACAATAACTTCTTAAACATAAAAAGAGCTATCCTTAAAAGTTGAATGGTTTGCTGTTGAGGATATCAACTTTCAAAACATTTTGCATAATATTTTTGGATAAATTTGCTTTGCAAGGTTTTTGCAACACATACATCAATTCTGGTAATTTTGAGAGATTAGCAGCATCTTCACAGCAATCCTTTTATCTACAGCAATTATGAATGCAATCTACACTTCACTATGCTTTAAAAGTTTTTTATTTCGGGCTGAGGTTTTCTTCCCATGGTCTCGGACCTCTCTTATTGTCCCATTGGTCTATATCCACATCTTTCTGAACCTTCTGTAAAATAAAGAAAATTTAAAAACTTTAAACAAAAATGCTAATATAGAATTTCATCAAATTAAAACAAACTTTTTAAACATTGTCAGCAACAATAAAATGGAAATTCATGAATAAAATCAAACCAGAAATGCTTCCTCAAGTGTCACTGGTGTTTGCCGTCGTTTTGGTTGAAACTTCATTGCCTCATCTGCTGTCAGCTGTAAGAAAAAAGAGAAGGGCATGTTGTTTCATATTTAGTATGGTTTCACTAAGAATGTAAATAACTAAAGTATGCATCATTTACAGAAAAATGGCAGATTGTTTTTCTTTAATTGTCAGCCTTATATCTACTTGTTTGAGTGCTGGGGCTTTTGTAATGATGCAAAGCTCTTGGTTGGGGAATACGCTACCAAATCTGGGATACATCACATAGATTATCGTATTTCTCATTTTAGTTTACAAACATGTTGTATTATATATATATATATATATAAATATATTTTTCTTTTTCGTTGTTGCTGTTCTGTTAGTTGGTATTAATTAGCTGATTGTATTTATTTATGATTAAAGCTAGAATATGTATCCAACGTTAAATAAAGTAATAAAAAAAAAAGATATGGCAGTGAACAAGACGCAACCGAGACAAAAAACCACCAGACATCATAGAAACTTTATTCAAATCTNNNNACATTAAATAAAGTAAAAAAAAAATAAATAAATACGCACTTTTTTAGAAGAAACTTGGATCAGGCCATAGTACTAAAAGTTTCTTAATTCAACATGAAAATTTCAGCATTTTAGTACTAAAAGTTTCTTAATTTGTTTCTTATTTTTTAAATGCATATGAATTATCATTTAGTTTCCAACACTGCTGCAGATATGTTTCTTGACATCTAAAGCATCAGGTGAGAAGAAAAAGTGTTCTATTACGTTCAAAACATGAAACCGTTAGTTAATATTACTCAAGAATAAGGGTTCAACAACATATTTATCATAATATCTTTGAATTTTGCTTTTGAAAGTTTCTTAGCTCTTTCCAAACTTAGTAGTGCTAGAGTTTCTTAAATTTTTGGCCATCCTAGTACAAGTTTTTTATAAACCAGTTTCTTATAAAAAAACCGTGTAGAACAAACATTGTTGGTAATGCTGCCTAGACTTATTCCCTGAGTACCTTATTTCCTTGGGTTCTTTGACTTTGTGAAATTCAAAGTCAAAGACCCTACACTGATTTCCACGCAAAGTCCATGTTGGGCATTTTAGGGAGACCAATAGAAGAACAACTGAATTGTTACTCCACACCAGACATGTCCAGTGTAAGCTGCATGGATAGCAGCTTGGGAAAGAACACAGGGAAACAAGGAAGTCAGAGATACTTCTAGTTGCTGCTTGGGCATAGAATACCAGTACAGCAAAAGAATCATTGAAGTAAATCAGTTTTTAAATAATGTTACAACAGCGTTATCTCAACAAACAGGATTGATTAATGCTGAATACCTTTCTGACTTTCTCATCCTTTTTCTTTACTTTAATTTCCGTAAATTCTGCCAATCCAAAAGAACCAGCCACCACAAATAGCTTCAAAAAGAAAATCACATTTACAGCATATAAATTAATGACACATCTGAGAAAAGTGTACATCAACATAAGTGTAGGAGAAGATAAAATCTAGGGGGCTGCCTGATAAAATTTCTATTGTTTACCAAATTTTTTTTTAGGGTGGATTTTTGCCCGAAAAAGGCTGATTTTGGCAAATTTTTCCAACATTGGGGGGCTGCCACCCCCCAGCCCCCTTGGCTCATACGCCTATATGTGCATCAACCTGGCGCTTGACCAGTCTGCAACTGCATGCAGAGTATGGCACTATTTATAGCCAGATCTCTGGTGTGTGAACAACCAAATTAATTTTGTTCCCTGTGTTCTATTTCGAATAGCCTATTTCCTTCACCAGTGTTTAAGTGTTGTGCTCTGACATGTTCTTGCATCGTTTGCTCCAGCCAGATTGAATTTTTGCAAGAGAAAAAAGTACAATCAATAATAGTGAATAAAACGGTATACTATAAATACCAATAGAGGAAGTCCAAATTTGAGGAATCTCACAGAACCCTTTGTCAGAAGATTGGAGAATTTCATTGAAAGTGATCGCAGCTTCCTTCTTTCTTTTCTTTGTTTCTCTGGTGTCTCTTTCCTTCCCTTTTCTGCATGCAAATTGCTGTTGTTGTTGTTGTCTCTCCTCTCTGTTGCTGTTGCTGTTTTTGTTGTAAAAGCGAAAACGAGGTAAATACAACAGAACAGCATTGACGGGCCTAAAAATATATAAAGATGAAAAGAAGATGACATGACATAGAGACATCTTTTGTGTATCAAAATGAATGTAAGGTGCGTAGCAAACTTTTTGATGCTGAGAAGTTTCACAAAGGCTGTCTCACGCGACAGAAGATTTGTACATAAATGTCTATGCATGGCGGCAAGACGTGAAGCTTTGATACAACACCACTGCGAAAAAGGTCTGTATATATTATATTTATATATATATAATATAATAATAATAATCCAGTGTAAAATTTAAGCTGATGAAGGTGAAGTTGCGGTTTTTAGCACCAAGCGCTGGGATCGCAGAAGTAGCTATAGCGCTAATCCTGCGACCCTGTAGTGTCATGCCACTCAAAAGAGGTCCTAGCCTGATGGGGTTTGAACCCCGTCCGCCTCAAATTCTGGCTGCAGAGAGAGTCGGTGGATTACAACACGGCGTAACAACTCTACGCTGAAGATCTTCAGGCCTAATAAGTGCATGGAATGCACCCTGGCTTGACTTCAATTTGTATGGGGGTGTGTCTGTTTGGAAACTTTGTTGTGCACGCCGAAGAACTTCGGTCTGCAACCTCAAGGGATAACAATAGACAAACAATAGGTTATTGTTTTGAAAACAACAGACCTCGGTGCGCATTTTGCAAAGATTCCAACCAGTGGGGTGTGCGTCATAAAACATTTTTTCCCACCTGGCTCCAGAATTTTTCCTGCCAAACTATAGCCGACTCTAGAAAAAGTCAATGAGAAGTATACTCCAAAACATAAAGATTTGACCAAGCAAAATTGAAATAACATCCCACCCTAACAAAATCTCCTTCCTCACAACCGGCTCTAGAAAAATTGCCTCTTTTCAATACCCAGCATTAGAGACAAAACAGACAAAAACGATACCCTGCAAAATGGTGCATCCCCTTCAAGCAACTATATATATATCAATATTAAGAAATCGATGTTATTCAAATTGCAAAAATTCAATATTGTACTTAGTTGATAGAAAACTGTTTTTTCAAGGAAGTATCAGTGTGCTTCTGGGTTCTAAAGAAAGAACATTTTTACATACCGTGTGTCTAAAAAAAGTACCCCCTTTTGACTGGAAAAAGGAACGAAACAATGAAATGTGGGAACCTCTCGACTGCACAACTAAATTTGTTAATCTTTAACTTAAATGCGCGGCATTTACGAAAGGAATTTTTAACTTGTTATTTTTAGTTTTTATTTTGAACTTTTGAAAAGAATGTGTAGTAAATCTAACAAATGAATGATGCACCTTCGTCCCTTGTTTATTTTACAAAACACAACCTAAAATAGCTTCAACTCTAGCTTACAGTGTGTGCTGACTTGATATTTCTGAATTTTTAGTCTGCTGATTTTACAATTAAATTCGAGTTTTTGCAGGTAAAAATTAAATTGTGAGAAAACAGGTTTGTAAATTAGCACGTAGGTTAGAAGTTTTTTTAATACTTGAAGGACTTTGCAAAATGATTTCTTTTCATGACAGTTCATTCGCTTAAAACTCAACAGAGTAGTGAGAATGTTTTACAATTCAGAAGACATTACAGTAAAGGTAAGGGACCTTCAACTTTCGATTTTCATATGTTTTACGCCTTCATAATTAATAACAGCCTTGTGCCGTTAGAAATAAAAAAATCAAAGGCCCTTCAAGTGGTGTATCATGGATGTTTCAAGTGAAAATATTCAGTGTTTGTTTGAGATGACATTATTGTACTATTTTGTTTGATTCATTTTGTTTGATTCATTTTGTTTGATTCATTTTGTATCAATGCAAACATTGCTTTGAACATAAAGGCCATTTAGAAACCAATCAAATTTTATCAATTGGGTATGCCTGAGTTAAACTGCAAATATAACACTGGAAATAAAAAGGTATCCAAGAAAGTGGAAAATGTTTGACAGTGAATAATTTGAGACAATTTGCTCTTAGCAGTGTCAGTAAAAAATAAAATATTCAGAAAATGTTTCAGCTACACTCCACCAAGAATTCTGAAAAATTTGCAAAATGACTAACCCATATCTTCAGNATGACATTATTGTACTATTTTGTTTGATTCATTTTGTTTGATTCATTTTGTTTGATTCATTTTGTATCAATGCAAACATTGCTTTGAACATAAAGGCCATTTAGAAACCAATCAAATTTTATCAATTGGGTATGCCTGAGTTAAACTGCAAATATAACACTGGAAATAAAAAGGTATCCAAGAAAGTGGAAAATGTTTGACAGTGAATAATTTGAGACAATTTGCTCTTAGCAGTGTCAGTAAAAAATAAAATATTCAGAAAATGTTTCAGCTACACTCCACCAAGAATTCTGAAAAATTTGCAAAATGACTAACCCATATCTTCAGGCAAACATTTGAGCATTTAATGACTTTCAAAACAGCAGTTTTATCTTCTTTGAATTATTACCAATTTTTGCAAAGGCAATATGGGCAAATATCAAGACTGAGGTTAAAGTTGTTGACTGAGCTTGTGAGGTCATTGTGGTGAATGAGGGCTTGATATTTTTCATATTACCTGGACCAAGATGTTGGTTTTGGTTTGTTACCCGATCATCAGGACAACAACAGAAAGCAATTAACTCAATTACTGTAGATGCTAAAATCAACGCAAGACTTAGTGCCCTTGCTGATGACAGTATAGAAATAGCCTACTCCTCAACCAATCAATTTGTTTATCATTTTTGTTTTGCCCTAAAGATTGGGTAATAAAGTTTAATATACTAGTTTCACATTATCTTACTTCTGTAGAAAGGATTGTTTTTGCCTTTAGAAGCAGGAAGTAATGTGACATTTTCACGCGACAACTAATTTGAGACAGACTTTAGTAGTTTATATCTGTTTTCTTCTTCTTTTTTTCTTACCTCTATTTGATGGCCGCAGGGTAGTCACAGTCTATTGCTCCCCGGGGAATCGTTCTAGTAGTATCATATAGTATTTTGTAAGTAGTGTAGTAGTAATATGTATTGTAACTTTTTATTGGATTGTATAATTTAAGAAAATTAATGTGACAAAAATTATTTGTTTTTGTTAGGTGAATATGAAAGTCTATGGGCTGCTGCAACAGGAGGCAGAGGTACTGGTAGAGGTCGAAAGAAGAGAGTTGATATCATTGCAAATCCAGACAATCTCTCATTTGGTAATATTATCAATTTTTATTTCAAGTCTTTTGATCAGATTGTTTACATTCTCTTCGTTTCCTTTCAGAAAATTTATGATGAAGGAAAAATGCATTGTGAAGTGGAGAATTATGATTTTGATCAGTTCCATTTTATTTTCAGGAAAAGAAAAGATGGTTTGGCCTGGATTAACAAAACCAATAAAACTTGGCCTTGCTAATCGGAAAGATCATGAGGAATTTGAAAGAGAAGATCAGAAGCAAGAAAGGAGGCCACGAATAGGTGGTCTTGCACCTCAGAGAGCAAAAGGATGGAGTGGAAGATCATGGCCAGGGAAACATGTTGGTCAACCACAGAATGAACAAGGAGGTCTGACAATAATTATTTATTGTGTTTTATTTTTGTATTTTCTTGTGTATGAAACTGAATAGAATGAAATTGAGTCAAAACAAAGATGACAACTGTTTTCATTTCCCAACCAATCATGGCTGTTTTGTAGTTATAGTTACATTTGGCCAAATATTTCCATATTTCATGTCTCAAGGTGGGGTCAGTATTCAACCTCATACAGCTAAAAAAGTTTCTATTACTGTAGGTGCTGATACCTTAAAAGCGTGGGGCTCATCATGGTTGTCAGGGTGAAAACAATTTTCAATGCAACATGCCGTAGAAGCCACAGCAGTTTTATACAGATGGTACTGTAACTGTAACTGTAACTGCAAGAACCAACAAGGAAAAACCTACTGTAGCTTTCAGGTACAATGTTAGGTATGGTGGTGAATTTAGTGGTGCCAAATGAAACATCTAATATTCAAACTAATTTGCATGTTTTATTTGTAGAGCCATTGGAGGGATTTGATTCGATTGTCATTGAGGTATTTCAACTTTTTTATGCAAATATTTTTCTTGGGCTTGCTCTGTTCGTCCCAAGTGAAAGTGTCTCATTTCAGTCTTGTCATTTTTTCTGTTTTATATGTAGGTCATATAACATGGTCCTCAACCCTCAGGAGAAGGGGGCCATGGCCTCTGTAATAATCTGCCCAAAAAAGAGTTAAAAGCGAGGAATGATATCAATATAAACATCGACAATAAAAATATTTATTTTATATTTACTTTTTCACAGGTAAAACGGACGGCAGTTCAGAAGAAACTTGGTAAAAAAAGAACAGTCAGTGCTGTTGTTGTAACAGGAAACAGAAATGGAGCTGTTGGTAATGAACTATGGTGTTGTAATTGCTTAAGTTATATTCATAATTCTTATACCAGCCACCGATATATATATATATTCTTTATCCTCTCAATGAACGCAAATTAGAAAATTTTTATCAAAGATTATTTCTACAGTTAAAATGCTAAAATCTTAAGCTAAAACTGGTTTAGTTACTCTGTGTTNCAGGAGAAGGGGGCCATGGCCTCTGTAATAATCTGCCCAAAAAAGAGTTAAAAGCGAGGAATGATATCAATATAAACATCGACAATAAAAATATTTATTTTATATTTACTTTTTCACAGGTAAAACGGACGGCAGTTCAGAAGAAACTTGGTAAAAAAAGAACAGTCAGTGCTGTTGTTGTAACAGGAAACAGAAATGGAGCTGTTGGTAATGAACTATGGTGTTGTAATTGCTTAAGTTATATTCATAATTCTTATACCAGCCACCGATATATATATATATTCTTTATCCTCTCAATGAACGCAAATTAGCAAATTTTTATCAACCTTTGTAGGATGGGCGATAGGAAAAGCTCAAAATCCAGTCGCAGCTATCAGAAAGGTAACAACCTTGAATATTTTCCCTATTCTCTGCATAAAAATGTTCATAAATAATAAGAGTATTAACTGGGAAATTGCTTTCCTGTGATGTCATAAAACTGCAATCAGCTTTTGCATAAAGTTCACGAAACTGAAATTCATAGATTTTAATTTGAATTTAGATGCATTAAGAAAGTTGAATCGCTTGAGAATAATACTGAGACATTTTAATGATATTTTTCGATCTGAGATTTTTAATGAATGATGTTCAATTGGATGAATTGGTTTCATAGTGGTTTTTATTTAAATATGAGCATTCTGAAGAAAGTGTTGCACTGATGAGAATAATATGACGCTGCTTGCTATATTATCACCGGAGGAACCGGTAAAATTGTACAATAATGTTCTCTGTGGGAGTAGAGGAAAACCGTGAATTCTTTCGTGAAATCTGTTGTTAGGTTTTTGGGAGCCCTACCTCAGTTGTTAGTTGATAAATAACCCGTCAATTAGTTAACGTTTCATAAATCATTTAAATTAAAAAAAACATCATTTCTACAAAATTCCCATGGTTTTATCAAATATTTATATGCGCATTTATTATTTCATTATAATTTATTTTATCTTTAAATCTCACACTTTTCATTGACTGTTTCTTTTCAAGGCGAGAAATAAAGCAGCAAACTATTTACACAATATTCCAATCTGCGATGATCATACAAGTATGTAAATCATAATCTCTTTTATTCTAATCCTTAACATAAATTTTAGTGATGAAATGAACTTGAGATACCCTTTGAAAATGTGCTGTTATTTTTAAATTCATCCTTAAGCTTCTTGTACTCGGAAATAATAATAATCATCATCACACAGCAATTAGTATAGTTTTATTGATCATATATAGTTTTATTGATCATTTTTGATCATATTATAAACCTTCTTCCTTTTTTTCAGTTTTTCACAATTTAGAGACAAAATATGAAGCAACAAAAATAATATTTGAAAGGAGACCTGCAGGTATGCGAAACCTTGATAATTCACTTATTTCAATAATATTTCAATAAAACGGACTAATATTGTTATCGCATTGTTTTGATTTTCTTGGCACTTGCAGTGTAAAAAATTTTGATGTCATTCATAGATGATTTGAATGAAACTACCGTATGTGAAGCATTATTTCAATTGTCAGTAAATGTTGCATTCCTAATTTCATAGAATTGCAGATTACATTTTCAGAATATTTTAATTCTGGGTAAATAATTGTTCCGAAATTTTGGTGTTTCTCGTTTATCGTAATTTTTCCACCTATTTCCTACACCTTTCCACTTCTTAGTATGTAACAGCTTTAAAAATCCCTACTCCATGAAAAAGCAATACAAAGTTCAATTAATTTCCAAGGAGCAGCTGATTATATACCGTTATACATAAAGCAAATAGAAGGAGCCAGGTTTTATGTTGATGGGATAATGTCAAATTGAATTGACGAAGCTGTTTTGTTTTAAGCTGATTTTCATCAACTTGCAAAATTTAAGATAATTTTGAAATTATTACAGGTCATGGCTTACGATGTCAAAGAATAATAAAAGCAATCGCAGAACTTGCTGGGTTAAAAGATATGAGATGCAAATTACTCGGATCAAACACCCCCCAAATGATTGTCAGAGCAACATTCCAAGGTCTTGAAAGTCAAGTTAGTAGCATTCAATTTTATTTGATCACGTGCTTCTTTATTTGCTAATCTAATCTAATCTATTGGCTTATTTGCAGGCTACGGATTCTAGGATACCTGGGTGGATACCTCAGTGAGAAGATGACCCTGCTTTTTATCAATCTGAAACCTGCAATTGTCATAAGCGTTGGCATTATTCCGTCCGGTTTTGAAGTAAATCTTGTCGTATGAAATCAAAACATGAGCAAATCTGATGAGATTTTAATCATGTATGTGCGACAAATCCCAAACTTAGTTAATTATAAAATTGCGTAATGTAATAACCGTTAATTTTTTACGACAGGAATCACATGAAGAACTAGCCGAAAGAACGGGTAAAAATGTTGTTGAATTTCGACCGGAGATGGGAATGAGGCCAATTGTTGTTGCTGCTCCAAGTCTGAAATCCATTGAAACGAGAATGAAACAAGAAATGGAAGAAAGAGAAGAAGACATTTCGAAATATTTTGATCCAACTAAAGGACTTCATAAAGTTAAATCTACCCGTAGAATATGATCTTTAATGCTAATACACTTTGGAAGTATGGTTGTGGAAAATGTTGTCTCCTTCTTCACGAGTCTTGTTTTTCTGCAGAGTCCATGAATAGGAATGTTATTCTTTGTGACTAATACTTGACTAAGAAAGGGATGTTGTCGTTTCGTACTATTTTCAAAAAAATCCACCCAAAAATAACTTTTGCAATCCTTAACACGTTTGACCTAGGTCACGGCCTTGGGTCACGGCACAACTTTTGCTCTTTTTTCAAGAACTGAAAAACAATAAAATTTACAATTTGATTGGAAGTGACAACATGTTTAATGTCAAGCGATCATTTCTTATTAAAGACTTTAATGGACTGTAAATTTTTAGCATGTCAACGCTGTTACAATTCGCTATTTTGAGATGGATAACTAAGTTATAGCCATTTTATCGAGTTATTGATTGATGTTTGAAATGATGAGTCCTTTCTATTGACAATTAAACTATTCTGTTTGGTTTACAACCTGCAAAATACATTTCAACTTCATCTTTTGTGATAAATATTGGAGCTTTTTATACTTTGTTGTCGTTTCAAAAAGCCTAGTTGAAGTTTTCCAAGAGCCTCGTTCCCATATAGTCGTCACAAACAACTCGAGCAACGTGACAACGCGGGGGACAATAGCAACTGATTTGCTATACAAAGAATGCTTTAAGGAAATCGACAGGATTAAAAGGTGTGTTCATGAACAAGGGGTTGGGCACGAGTGAAAAATCTATTGAAATTGTTAAAATTGGCACGTGCTAAGGAGACAAAGAGTGCGTGACTTTTTCTTTGTTCTATTTATAGACGGACGTATTTACTTCTGCCTATTGCCTTTAAGGGTTTTTCATTGTCATATTCCTTGAAGAAATATTCTCTATGTGGATACCAGATTGCAGCGAAAATTTAGGTTAAGAAAGATGACATTTCATAAAGCAAGGTCATAAGATAGACAAAAAGAATAAAAAAATGCATTAGATGTCATCTGCAATATTTAGCAAGACAGCTCTCATTTGTAAAATCTTTAGTACCGCATCATCATCGTCTATAGCATGACGCATCTTTCCAATCTGTTCTTACTTTCCCTGTACCATTATTGTCGCCATTCCTCCTCTAATTCTTTTCACTAATGCCAATGACAATTTCCTCTCCTTCAAAATATCAGAAAACCCAACTTTTTCCTTTTCGCTTTGGTGGGATGCATTTTTTGTGAAATGCAGAGCTATAGATAGAATGAAAAACAAAAGCGGATATCAGGCACAGCTAATAATTTCTTATGAGAAATACGATCCATAGTTTCACTGATTACAGTACAATCAGCCAAGTTTATCGCCAATGATAGAAATAAACATGTGTAAATAGTATTGGTGCTTTGCGAAGAGCGATAACCTAGATTATGTAGTGAGTCTAGTTCATTGCATGACGGAAAGCTCGATCTCCATAAATATGACAAAACAAATCTGAAGTCTGTCTCAAATTAGATATCACGTGAAAATGTCCGCGAATAAAAACAAATGAAGTGCTTCGCATGAGTAATTTTGCGCTATCGTAAATCTCACGTGACATCTAATTTGAAATAGACTATAGTGTATTTAATCGTACTTGGAACAGAATTTATATTATGAGAGCTGTCATGCTTATAGGCCTTCTAAAAATCAGCCCCAATTGAATGCATACAAATAATTATTAATTTGATTCTTCGTCATGACTCCAATTACTAATGATTCTTCATGATCTCTTTGATTTCTTGTAAAGATTTATTTCAAACTAGCTCTAAAGAAAAAGAAATTATTACAAAAACCCACCGTGACTTTGCCATTGAATTGTCTCTGTTTATAGGAGGCAATTTCATTGAAATGTTAGTTGAATCCTAAAACATGAAAATCGAAGTCGGTCCTATTAACATACATCATTGGGTTGATAGATCAAAGCAATGAATGCTGACAGAGAGAAAGGTGTATGTAATCATGAGAAGGATGTTCATCAAAATGCATACTAAACAATAAACAATGTCCACTGTGATTCTGGCATAGGCCAAAATTTACTGAGCAATCAAGACTGAGCTGAAGCATATGACGAGGGCTGGTTTCGAATTGGCAGAGCAAGATCGCCTTATATTTTAAGTGTTTGGAACTGTGTACAAAGAAGCCAGGAACTAAGTGTTGTGCAGGATAGAAAGTTTATCATTTGGACTCTTCAAGATAATCTCGCGGCTCATTGGGACTGTCGGTTTTGCATCGCTCTGATTGGTAATCAAAGCACAATATCGTTTACCACCCTTTTCTCACAGTGGCAGTTAAACAATTCTTTTGAATGAATAGCTAGTACTATGAACTGCAAGATGGTTAAAACAGTAGGGCCCAGTAGCTCATGTTGTTATTAGCACAAGGAAGTCCTGCACTCTATTCAAAATGATTGCATGCTTGCATAGACTATGATGCCTGCCATACAAAAACGTTTGGTTGTTGATAAATTCTCGTTCCATTGCGAGAGCAGGTATGTTGGTCCGTGTTGGTCGCACATCCTAAAGATAAGTTGATAGGATAAGATAGATGTTCCGTCCGGTATCCTCTGAAAAACAGTTTCCCAAAAGAACAGAAGACGCGCAGAAGCTTGTACTTCTGCCATATACAAACATTTACTGGACTTACTGGAGAACCAGGGAACCAAGACTATGCTAAAGGTTTTTAGTGTACTATCATACCTTCACTTTTCAAAACAATGCTCAAGTTTTGTACTGTGACAATGCTTTAGAAGAATCATGTCAGTTTATTTGACATCGCCCCTATTTATCGGGTCATCCTCAATCATCTTGATATCTTGCAATAATTCACACACTCGCATGTCTCACGAGAAGGATTTGGTAACAACTGTGCAATTTCAATTAAAACATGAAAATATTAAAGTCATTTACTTGGTTCATTGCTAACATACAAATATGATTTCCTAAAACTTCTATGGTGGCGCAGAGGCGCAGCAAAAAATCAACAGATACTTGCATTGGAAATTCTGGTTAGTTACGCGAACATGGTTCATTGCTCTCAAACCACCCTAAATATATTCGTGTTAATCCTTTTTAGTTCGTACATAATTAACGATAGTTTACTTTCTACATCCTGCGTGTAGCTGGTTTTTTTTATCTGAATTGTTTGTCTATTTTTAAATTGATTGAACGGACAATTAGCATTGAAAATTGCTCTCCTAACGTCACACAGCCCACACAGCTCATTGTTTCATTGTTCGGTGTTCATATCAGTGCTTCTTTAGATGAAACTTTAATAGGAAGCAACGTTTTGCTAAATAAGCGATCCTTTTCAAAGTTTCGATATTGCGTTATTTGATGCACATCTAGACTTCTAGAAGAGGAATCATTTAGGAATCATTTGAATACTAGTTGGTCTCAGTGTATTGCATGTATTTTTTATAAGAAACTAGTTTATAAGAAACTAATACCAAGACGGCCGAAAGTTTAAGAAATTCTAGCACCAAATTAGAAAAGGGTTAAATAACGAAATTTAAATTCAAAGATATAATAACAAATACGTCCTTGAAACTTTATTCTTAAGCGAATTTAACACCAGTTTTAAATTGTGAAGGTAATAAACATCTTTTCTTCCCACCTGATGTTTTATATGTCAAAAAACATATTTGCAGCAGTGTTAGAAACTACATCATAATGAAAAAACTGAGCGGAAATTTTCTTGTGAAATTAAGAAACTTTTAGTAGGCTAGGCTGATCCAAAATTCTTATAAAAAAACATGTAATGTCATAATCATGTTGGTTGGTTAATTGGACAAAGACTGTTTCTGTGATGTCATCAACCATTATCTATTGCATCAACACAGCTTTTCCAACGCACTTTATAAAAGGTAGACAAACATATTTGATGAAAAAAATCCTGTCATGAAATACGTACGGTTAATAAATCTTGTGTATCACTCATCTCATCTCGTTCTGTTTGCGTTGAAATATTCATAATTCTGATCACTTTTCGCATTTCCAATGAATTTTCAATCATGGTACAAGCATCTTTTATTGCATCTAATGTTTTTGTTTGAAAATCATCAGCATTTGAGTTGGATGCATTGAATTGAGTACTCTCTGTAGTTTGACCAACTAACTCCATTTGTGTTCCATTTTCAACTAATTCATGACAACTTGTTTGTGCAAACGATTCTTGTGTTTCAAAATAACATTGTGTATCAACATCTTTTGTGCTTATTTCTTCTTCAAAATCTTCACATTGAACACTTTCATCTTTTACTTCTGTTGTCTCTTTCTCCTTTTCATTGCCACCTTCCTCTTCAAACTGCTCGGTTTGTGCAAAAGCTGAACTCATTTCTTGTGTGATTGTTTGTGTTCGTACGTTGCCTGTTGTCACTTCGGTTTGCGTGCTTGTATTGGCAAAGTCATTTTGACTCTAAACAGAACATTTCAAATTGTAATAAAGAAAGTTGCAAGGATGACAGAAAATTCTTAATCGAAATTCAATCGTTATGAATAAGAAAGGCTAGATAGAAATTTGAAAATATTGGCATTTGCCCCAATGCATCACAGAAATTCTTATGGTGATGCCTATCTAAAGGTTATGGCTCTAGTTGTTTCAAGCTTTTTTAAAAGTCATTGAGAGAGTGTTAGAAATATCGATCAAATCAATTGCATCATTTATCCTGTAAGTAACTTTAGCAATCCATGATCACTTTCAAACATAAAATACACATCTTTGTCATTGTCGCATATAGTTGTTTGTACAAGACAGTTTGCACAAAAGTTGGTAGAAAATTGAAATAAACAATTTTAGTTTAATAGAGAACAAAGATGGCATGTGAAAATGAAGAAATAGAAGGAAGATGCTATTTGCAACAAAAGTTTATGAAATCACCTCAAGACTTTGGGATCCTTGATCTTCGTTTCGCCTTTTCAGTTTTACTTTCAGTTTCTTAACCTGGAGATCTCTTGATTCTAACAAATTCTCTAACCTTCAAAAATTATATGTAAATAGAATGATTACATATTAGTTAGTTGGAAGTATTTTGCTTTGATGCTGAAAATTTATGCAAAAACAGAAATCAAGAATTCAGAACATAATATTTGGTGATCATTAGATCTTAACAAACTCATTACCCTTAGAAAAAGATTAAATACCCGGATAGAACTATTCGAATGCCCGAATACGTGCAATAAAATGAAACTAATTGAAAATAAAGCAAATAATTTATGTTTGCCTATGAGAAATAGATCAATTCATTTATATATCGCTTTTAACGGGTAGGTAACAACTGTTGACAGTCTAGAAGAAATCGTAAATGCAAATCTTAAATGTAATTGTTGACTATTCACAACCGTTGAATATTTCTTCCAAGTATAAAGAGTTTTAGATGAAAGTAAACTTGTGTTTATCAATCGATAAAAGTGGAATCAGCATTTACCTTGATATCTCTTGTTTTAAAGATGCAATCTCTGTACACAAATTAATGACAACATGTTGATCTTTCTTAACAGAGAGTCCAAGTTTCTTTACGGTTGCTAATGCTTCATACACATGAATGTTGTCATGCACTTTCAGGTCTTTACTTTGTCTATTGAAAGAATAATTTCAAATAAAACTGATAAAATCTTGATAAATATGGTTTAGCTCTGATAGCAGTTAAATTTCATAATTTAATTTCAAAGGTTATTAATGAAGTCGTTGAATGGAAGTCGGAAAACATACCTTTGTCGAACAGCCATACCTTCATATGTTCTGGTTTGGTTGCACTGACCACCCCAATCAAATGTTCGATCACATTTGAGAAATTTGATAATGGCGCTCTTTTTCTAGCATTGTTTACAAGAAACTACAAGGTCATTTTTACAATCTCAAGTCGTTGTGGTGAGATAGCATTTACGCAGCTGTGCAAAGCGTTTTTGCTTCTACATTAATAACAAAAGATCTCACTTCATCGAAGTAGCTTGCATCTAATAGTCATTTTCATCTTTGCACAAAGTTCCATGCATGACCATCAGTGGTTTCTTTAAAGATGCTATTGCTTCATCAAAGAACGCATTATCTTCTTCATTTTTCAACAAATAGAACCAATGTGGTGTATTACAGCTAGACAATCTATCCAGCAACAATTGCAATTGAATTGTCTGTAATTTTCTTTCAATCAATTCGTTATTTTAATTTTCAAACAATAAGTGCACTGTAATTTGATATCAAGATGTAGCACGGTGAAGATCGAATCAAACTCACACTTACAAAATCTCAATTTTTTCTGGATTCTTTATATTAGTCATCTTGCTTCCCGTTTAGCATTGCTTTCCAATAAATCTGTTTTACCATGCTACAAATAACCAAGATTCAAAGAGCATGTGATCATAACAACAATATACAATACAACACCAGAATGTTATTCAAAAATTTTGTCTTACAGACGGATTTTAAATTTCGCGTTGCCATGCCACCGTTGTTTACTCTGACCAATGATAACATAATCTTTCTCGCATTTTATGATTCCCTGTGGTGAATGGTTTCGTGAATCATTGTAATGAACTGGTCTGAAAATGAATCTAATTTCCCATCAATTTATTTTTCGATTGAAATAAATAGAAGGCATCCTTTCAGCAGAATTTCCTGCTGTTTAATAATTAAATGACAATCAATATCTCCCTGATCTTCCCAGAGCATGCAATAGAAAATTCAAGAGATCATCCCAAAAAAGATAATATGAATAAGGAAAAAAATTGTTTGACGGTATTAGGAAAGTTATCGGGAAACGTTAACCTGAATGTTAACCCTAATCTACATGGGGGGGGGGGGCAAAAAAGGCCCCCCAAGCAAACTTCCTCTAATTGCTCTAAAACTACACGTGATAAAATACTAGAACCAATGTGACTTTTAATAAAATTTAATATTGTATCAAATAAACAATAGGTCATTGTCATATAATTGGTCACGTGACTATGTCATGCCCATATTTGGAGAGAGGTCTCAAAGAAAATCATTAAAACGCGCATACAATTTCTTGTAGACATCTGTACCAATCAATTTGTCTTGAAGTCTTCTTTCATTTGACATATATTTGTTTGTGTTTTGCTGACGTCAGCAACATTTAAGATAAATGACGTCATACTTACATATGACGTCATATTTATGATAAACATATGAAATAATTAGTATGTTATGATTGAAATTGATCAATTAACAACTCAAGATCAATTTCCTTTAGTTTATATGACTAAAACTTGGTCAAAAATGCCAATATGGCATCATTAAATTTGCTTGGGTATTATTTATGACTTTGATTGACAGTTTTTATGACAATAGAATTCAAAAAATGTAATTGTTGCCATTTTTCATCAAGAACAATCAATAGTCATCATTATTTTCTGTAGCAATAATATTTTTGTTTTCCGTTTTGATTAATTTTGAAAAATAGGTTTCTTTTGTAATTTTCCAACACTGTATTAAGAAGTAGTAGTAGAAATTTAGTTCTTTTCCTTATATTTTTAACAGGGCACATTGTAAAACAGTTATTAGAACTGAATGTTTTCACCCTGTATAAAGAATTAAAAATAATAATAATAATAATAATAGATAACTTTAACGATGTTCATTGACAATTTTCCTCTGAAAAATTTAAGTTTTTAGGAGAAGAACCAAAATCAGCAAATTTCCATTGTTTTTGCGTTGCCTAGCAACAGGTCACGAGGCTAATTAGCATATAATTCTGTTTTTAGAATCATAATTGCTTGGTTATTATGTGTACCAATTTGTGTTGCCGTAGACATCACAGTTGCTGAGAAAATTAGGGGGGGGGGCCTTTTCTGCCCCCCCATGAAAAAGTAGTACTTGATTTACCCATGTAGAATAGGGTTAATAATAAACAAAGATATCGATGATAGTAAGTAACATTGCTTTATCATCAATATATTCTTCGGGAGATCTTTTCAGCGGAATTTCTTGCTGTTTCATTTTAAAAATGAATGCTAAATCTCGC
Organism: Aurelia aurita; assembly: GCA_004194415.1. Taxonomy (NCBI): domain Eukaryota; kingdom Metazoa; phylum Cnidaria; class Scyphozoa; order Semaeostomeae; family Ulmaridae; genus Aurelia; species Aurelia aurita. The sequence goes on along the minus strand of REGM01000054.1, from coordinate 33,578 downwards.
TGAGTTATTCAACCTTTTTGGTGGAAGCGGAAATTCTAAACTTTAGTTGAATGTTGAAAACTAAAGTTGGATGTTGAAAACTAGGAAGTTTGCTTGGTGACTACCAAGATACGAAAATAAGTGAACAACTCTCCATTATAGTCCAAGCGTCTGCAAAGAAATTGAACAATCAACATTCAATGGATGAACAAGAAAATCAACATTCAAACGAAACCAAAGATTTATAAATCAATCGTAAAACCAAGGTTAACCTACAATTTTGAAACAGTAGCACTCACAAAAAATGAAAATAAAGAACCAGAGCGCATCCAACGAAAACAACCTCGTCAAAGATGGAATAATAAGGGAATACATAAGAAACAACTATACGAAAAAGAGCCAAGAAAAACCACTGAGCGCTGAAATGAAGGAAGCAAGATGGAGAACATTCGGTTGAATATTGCGACTACCAACAAACTCACCATGTCAACACTCAATGAATTATTACTTTGAATGTCCACCGAAAGCAAATAAATCCATGGAAGAAAAAGAATCACCCTAAAATGCCATCAACGATGTCAAATATATAAGACAGTTTAAAACAAGAGAAGACCTTATCATCCTGAGAAATTTAGCGAACGACCGTATTGGATGGAAAAACGTGACTGATTTAATTTGTAATAGAGGATAACGTTTTTGTGCTAGTTCATGGCTTTGCTGTTTTGATAGTTTTAACCTTCGATTTTGTTATTCATATAAAGATGCTTAAAGGGAAAAGAATAATCTTATAGAATATTGCTTCATTATCGTAAGTTGTAGAATTTGATACAAATCCATTTTTGTTAAAAAGCTTAGATGAGCCCTGTAAAAAAATGTCAATATTTTGTCCTCTTTGGCACTAAAATTTTAGATGAACATGAATAAAAATGTTGCAGCATGTTTCATATATGCAAAACTCTCACTCCTTGCAAATAGTTTAGGCATTGCCATTTGAACATTAATTTGAATTCAAGCACAGTAATAGGAACAAGGTCTCGATTCAACTTCTTACTTGGTTTTCCCGTTATCGAGTCACGTCCAAACGTAGAGAGGATCCTGCAGTCCTTGGGTCCTAGAGTCCAGACCACTTGGTTGGAAGAGAGGCCATTCTGGGATGTTCTCACGAAGAAGGAAGGAAACAGAGCATTTACCGTTGTCGTTAAACCAAATTTACTCTTAGGCGAAAATGTTTAGAATATAGGCTTTGATTTTTCGGCAAAATAGGCCGATTTTGAAAATTCTTATTTTTCGCAAAAAAGTAAGGCTATAGGCTTTGGTTTCTCGGTAAAATACGCCGATTCTTAGAATATTTATTTTGATCCAAAGAGTAAGGTTATAGGCATTTGGTTTTTCGGTAAAATAGACCGATTTTGAAAATCCATAATTTTTGCCAAAAAGAAAGGCTATAGGCTTTGGTTTTTCGGCAAAATAGGCATATTTTGAAATTACTTACTTTTTCTAAAAACTAAGGCTATAATCTAAACATTTACGCCCAAGAGTAAATGTGGTTTAACGACAAGGGTAAATGCCCTGTTTCCCCCTCTCGGTCCCAGCTCCCTTCTTTGAGGATCTCGTGCATCCCTGCATGCAACATGCTCCGATCCTTCTTCATCTAGAGGTGCTTCAGTGAACAAATGAACTCCTGATGCTGAGGCCATTGTACAGTTTGAAAGTCTGAAAGTGTCATGTAACTGGTTGCACAGCTATGCCAAAATTCCTCATTAGTAAAACTGCACATCAAAGGCACATTCAAAATTGCCCAGTCTACCCACCTGACTGGCACTTACTAGGCTCCCCCTCCTGCGATCGTTTCTTTCTTGATGTGTGCCTGCCCTTTCGCCTCAGTAAACCGCTTTACTAGGGTGGCAGATATACCTAGCTGGTAATACAGTCACATTACGCTATCACTCGCTGCGCTGCACCCATTATTTAGATGATTTCTAGTACCAGAAAAATGACTACCTACTCCTCAAGGGGGAATGGCAGCTTGCACGTTGCTGACCTACTCCTCCTTGCAGGAGGGCAGAACAAAGCCCAGTCCACCTACAAGATCCAGACCTCAAAATATGTGCCTCAAAATAGGTACACAAATTGTTGGTGATTCTACCTCCCAGGGGGGCAATTCCCTGCAGAGTAACCACCGGCCAACATCGTACCCAGGGCCTTTTGTTATATTGGGACGGAGACGGATTCGATTTCTTTTTGTCTCCGTCCCAATATGACAAAAGGTCCTGGGGACGAGGTTGACCACCGGCATTTCCCTAACAACTGAAAACGCGAATTTGTTAAAGGGAATATGCAACGGTAAAAATGTTTGTCTATGAATAGAACAAAGAAAACACTCAGACACAGCATTGTTTATTTTATCCATTGATGATGGCGCGTGTGCAACTTCGATTCGAATGGGATATCTTTAGATCGTTCTGCTCTTTGCAAACTCAACCCTTAACCGGGCACGAACCCTTTTAAGCTTGGCGCACAGCTATCACAAGAAAACCGGTACTGCCAAAAGGAATCTTGATAATCTCGGTAAGATGGAATTCCACCTTCTAAAAAAAATATAAAAATTAACGGACCTCCTTAACCCAGAACTTAATTATCTACCAGCAGCCCCAAAACAAGTCCCCCTGTTAAAAAATTCATCAAGAACTCAATTATCAAGCCCATTATTAAATTTTCTTTTGATCTCTTTTATCAATGATTCAAATATGTTTGAAGATGATAAATTTTTTATTTTCAATACTTGTATGTTAAAAATTGCACCTTGAAAACCCTTATTTTGAGCTATACTTTTTTAAGGAACATAATACATCTGGACTAAGAGCCAAAATTTCGAGATTTTTCATTGGGATTTTAAAGCAACTATCAATTTTAGTCGAGGAAATCCTTAATAATAACACACAGGGTAAACCACATCAACACTCTAAGTGCTGTTATCAACGATGACCCTTGCATAATTCTTAATTACTTTCACTTGTTCCCTGTATTAACTCGGAAGGTACTTGACTAATGTTTGAATATTGGAAATGCTTCAAAAACCTTCGTGTTGAAATGTTCACGAGGACACAGGGAGTAAATATGAAGATCGTAATGGAGCTCAAGAAGTTAAAAATTTGGAAATTTGGTATTCGTATGAGACGTCCACATTTTCCTTTTCAAATTAACTCGCATAAGTTGGAGTTCGCGTACACGTATTTCTTTATATAAGAAACCGCGTATGAGAAACTCAACTCTCAGATCGCCAAAAANACACTCTAAGTGCTGTTATCAACGACGACCCTTGCATAATTCTTAATTACTTTCACTTGTTCCCTGTATTAACTCGGAAGGTACTTGACTAATGTTTGAATATTGGAAATGCTTCAAAAACCTTCGTGTTGAAATGTTCACGAGGACACAGGGAGTAAATATGAAGATCGTAATGGAGCTCAAGAAGTTAAAAATTTGGAAATTTGGTATTCGTATGAGACGTCCAAAAATGAAGATACTTGAAAGTCCCATTCACATTTTCCTTTTCAAATTTACTCGCATAAGTTGGAGTTCGCGTACACGTATTTCTTTATATAAGAAACCGCGTATGAGAAACTCAACTCTCAGATCGCCAAAAAGTTAAGAAACTCTAGTACTGGGAAAATATAACCTTAAGAAACTCGTAAGAAACTCCAAGTACTGAAAATCTGATAATTTTAAGAAACTTTCAGTACTGGCCCAAATTCTTAGTTTCTTACGAAAAAAAATAGGTGTACGTCGGATTGTTTTCCTTGGTCCGAAGCGATCTGACTCGTGCAATTTTGACTGTATGGAAACATAAAGCCTCTCTACTTTCAGAAATAAAGATTTTCAACACATCAGAAGCTAATAATGTGAACATCGTTTCTTAAAGAACGCCAATCAACCAGCATCCTTTGCGCGCTTCGCTTGTTGCCTTTCGACTGCGGCGGCCATTTTAATATGACAACATTCTCTGCAAAGCGTGACTGCAAAGGATGCTGGTTGACCGGCGTTCTTTAAGCACGAGTTTGTATCGGCAATAGATCCAACTTTTAATCAATTTCACAAAATTTCGTATCTTGTTCTCATTTCTATTGATAACAATAGTTGCAGCTTCAATAGTGCTTATGCTATGAACCATAGGTGATATTTGCTGATATAAAAATAATTACTTAAACAACTAAAAAGTACGACTTGAAAATTATTGAGGGGATTCAGTCCCCCAGCCCCCAGGCTCCGCGGTCCCTGCTCATCTGGGGAGTCCCCCTTCACCGCGATGATGCAGGAAGGCGCACAAGACTCTCTGGTTTGGCCCTCAACATGAACATGAAATTTTATAGCTCATAGCTTCATTTTCAGATAACTATAGTCTGTCTCAAAATAGATGTCACATGAGAATATCTGGGAATTGGAGTGTTTTGCGTGGGTAATTTTGCGATATCGAAAATCTCACGTGACATCTACTTTGAGACAAACTTTAATATCTCCCCACGATATGCCAAACTGTAAGTTCAAATGCCTAGCATGTAACTAGAATAAATACAAATTGCCAGATTCACAACTTTTTTCTCGGCGTTACGTCAAAAGTCGCAACTTTTTTTGTGTGACACCCGGTATATTTGGTTATAATAGGCAGCAAATGATGTGTTCACTTTTCCTGGCAAAAACCAAGGATATCACTGTTTGGCAGAAACATCCAATAGCCTTATGTTCTTAGCACAAAATACGATTTTGGATTTTTGAAACAAAAATCAAGGCTATAATTTTTACCAAAGATATCAAGGTCGATATCACCGTCATAATTGTACCGGAAAGTAACACTAGTTTTAGAACACAATCTTTAAAGAGCTTTATCGGTCAATATCTTTTATGCTTTCCTATCGAGTTTTATATTATTTATTAGAACAACAGTTAAAACAATTTTTGAGTACCTGGAAAATTTATCATCAAAGGAAAATGATTTAATGTTCTCGTTTTAATTGACATTATCATTCTCTATGACTCCGATAAAGAAGCATTCGTTCTGATNACTGTTTGGCAGAAACATCCAATAGCCTTATGTTCTTAGCACAAAATACGATTTTGGATTTTTGAAACAAAAATCAAGGCTATAATTTTTACCAAAGATATCAAGGTCGATATCACCGTCATAATTGTACCGGAAAGTAACACTAGTTTTAGAACAATATCTTTTATGCTTTCCTATCGAGTTTTATATTATTTATTAGAACAACAGTTAAAACAATTTTTGAGTACCTGGAAAATTTATCATCAAAGGAAAATGATTTAATGTTCTCGTTTTAATTGACATTATCATTCTCTATGACTCCGATAAAGAAGCATTCGTTCTGACACAGCTCCAACTAGACTACAATACTCTTTGACAGTGTTAAGATCTTCTTTTCTTTTGTCTTCACTGTGTTCACTTATTTCATCATAAACCTGAGATGCAAAGGAACAATTCTAAATGAACTACCGGATGCACCAAAAAAACTATCAACTTTTGACAGGCCACGATAAATCGTACACTGGACCGATTTTGACGATTTATTACTTAATCCTTAGCTAAAATCCAGAATTAGATCCTAGCATTTTTAGATTTTGTAGTCTTCTGTTTCTTAAGCTATAAGCGAGTTTTTTTAATTTTCAGTCGTGAAAACACTGAAAACGATCAAAAATCGTCGATCAAACTTTCTAAAGACTCGACATGAATGGACAAAGAGAAAACTTTTTTGTGGTTATTTGGGGATTTAGAAATCGATTAATTATAGTCTGCTGCACGAGCGTTAGCTCAACGTTGGGAGAAATATAACATTGCTTTCAATGATACAAAGACATGTCTTTCCTTTTGTCATTTTATTGAATTTATACTTTGGTGCAGGTATGCGTTCCTGTGTCAAGGGGGTTAAAATACAAACAATGAAGCGCTATGAGGTCAAGCAAGGATCGAGTCCCGCTGAAAAGTCTTGCAGGACACGGCTTTGGCGCTGAGTGTCATTGCAACTACTCCAGAATTTCGCAACAGGCCGGTTGTTCGACTAACGCTTGTGCAGAAGACCATATCTAATTTATTTCTAAATCCCCAAAGCACAACGAAAATTTTTTCCCTTTGTCCATTCATGTCGAGTTTTTAGAAAATTTGATCGACGCTTTTTGACCATTTTCAGTGTTTTCAAGACTGACAATTTTAAGAAACTCGCTCATAGCTTAAAGGTTGGTTTCCAGTCAGTGGAATTTTCCGAGCGGACGGGAATTCTATTGTTTCCGAGAGAAAATGTCGCTTTGGATTTCAATAGAAAGTTACGCCTGAGTAACCTTTTATTCTGTAAAATTCCGGCCGCTCGGAAAATTCCACTGACTGGAAATCAGCCTTAAGAAACAGAAGACTAAAAAATCTACAAAAAATCCTAGGATGTGATTCTGGATTTTAGCTAAAGATTAAGTGATAAATCGTCAAAATCGGTTCAGTGTACGATTTATCGTGGCCTGTCAAAAGTGGATAGTTTTTTTTGGCGCACCCGGTAGTTACCTACAAAATATATAACTTGAATTTCAGTTTCATTCTCCTTGAACTATTCACATGAAGATATTCTTACTATGACACAATATACCCTGACAATATACAGCCGCCTCACAAGAAGTAAAATAAGAAAGTGCGACGATGCTGAAAGTTTTACCTACCGAAAATGGCATTGCTTCACCATCACATAAAATGAGAGCATTTCTAGGATCAATTTCTGGACATGCTATGACAAAGAACACTAGAATATTCATAACCTTGCGATGTAAAAATTTATTTTATTTTATGATTTGAGGGCAAATGTCATATTCAGAAGAATTTCGTGTTAATTTTGTGCCATCCTCAGTCGACAATAAATGAAGGCGTATGAGATGTATAAATTAGCCATGAAATCCCATACCAAATCTGCAACAACTCCACAAACCCAGCCAATGCCTAATTTTAACATGGTTTCCTTTTTTAAAATAAAGGCCCCTTCTCTTGGGTTATTAAAAAAAATTAAATGCTAAAGAAAAACAAGAAACTTTTCGAAGAGAATTCATTATTTTAAAATTTTTCATTGCAATTGAATCTTGGGGAACGAGAAGTAGAGTGACATTTTTAAACTCCCTTTTCTCAGTAAATGATATTTCTAAATCTTTTCAGTTCATTGTTGTTCTTAACCTTTTCTTAGGTCTTTGTCGCCATGCTATCAAACCATTAAATGCATCAAAATTCCGATGAAATTAAGTAAAAGTGTTACTTGTCCAAGATAATGTCAGGTCTGGTGTATAATAAAACCTTCAACAAACCTGCATCCTCTGGATTTAACCTTGCATATGGAGCTAACTCAAGTTTTTCTGTACAAGATTTGATGGGCTGAAAAGTATACGACTCGGGGCAGAGGAGATATGATGGGTCATAGTTTCCCTATAAAAATTAAAACACAAAATTAAAACATTTTATGAAACAGTGCAATACCAATGAATTTAAGATTTACATTTCTACTGCAGAATACCAATTTCAATACAATCCACTAAATTAGAAGACCTGCTAAGCCAATCCGTTACCCAGCATTAGTAAATCTATTCCAATACAATTTTGAGGCAACTGTTAACTATTGGTAGGTATCAATCACTATAGCCATCCTATTAATGAAAAGCACTTTCTTATTAACAAAATTCGATCTCAATCCAACTTTCATGAAGGAAATTTTCATGCAGCGAAACATTGGTTACAACCTAAGACATGGTAACGACGCGCAGCTTCCAAAGGTACGCACTACTTCCTTTGGAATCGAGACTATAGCATTCCTTGGAAATAGATTGTGGCAGGTATTATCACATCAGATAAAAGATTCTAGCACCCTTCCAATTTTTAAAAAGCAAATAAGGAGTTGGAAAGGTGGTAAGTGTAACTGCAGGCTTTGCAAAGCATATATACCACAGGTTGGGTTCCTAACAGGATAGACTTTTATGTTTTTCGTTTTTATCCTCGTGTAATTAGCCATGATATATTTAATTTTTTTTTTCTGTAATATTGTATATATTGTATTGTAGAGTAGGCTTAAATTAGCTGTAAATTTGAGCTATAATTAATTCTCGCCTACTGTAAAAATAAAGTAATGATGATGATGATGATGATGATTATTAAACTTATCTGCAGAAATAGGATGAAAATCGTAATAAATCTTACTTTGTAGCGCATTTTCTGGCATGAGTGAATATAGTAGCCCATGTAATAATATTTGAATTGTGGGCACGTTTCTTGTAGATTTCTGATAAAGTAGATCTCCCTAAAATAGTAGAATAACTAATTTAAGGTTAACAAAAAACGAAATGATAGAAAAAATGTGCATTTGTTCTGCTTGAGCAGCGAAAATCATATTCAAAAATAAAAAAGTGGAATATCACGATTTTCCAACTCGTAATAATTGGCAGCTCGTATACTTATATATTGTAACTCTATATTTGTTGGTATACTGGGTGCACCAGAAAAAAGTACCTACTTTTGATTTTGACAAGCCACCATAAATCGTACATTGAGCTGATGTTAAAGATTAATTATTTGATCTATAGTTAAAATCCAAAAAATACTCCGCAGTTTTCTTCGATTTTTCGGCTGACTGATTCTCGCGTTATAAGCGATTTCATGAAAATTTACTCGGAATACAGCCTAAATCGATCTGTCTTGACAAAATCTGATCGTGTCAAGAAATCGCTTATAGCTCAGGAAGTAGGCCACCGAGCCGCCACCGAAAAATAAAACCAAAAATCGCCAAGTATCATTTGGGATTTTAACTAAAGATTATGTTATTAATCGTGGAAATCGGCTTAGCATTCATAGAGGCGGGTCAAAAGTTGGTATATTTTGGCACACCCAGTATGATCTTTGCTATGTTCTGATTTGGTAAAGAGGGATGACTATCAAGCTAAATGTAGCATCTTTGGTGTGACAGCAAACTTAGACAGAAACTTTTAAAAATGTCTTCAACATTTGTAGATATCATGCCACTCGCCAATCAAGAATAAACGTTTTTCCTACATAAAACTCAAGACAATGATGCAAATATGTTCCCTATTCAAGAACAGTCAGATAATCAAACAGATATTGATTAGAAAAAGATATTGATTAGAAAAAGATATTCATTAGAAAAAGATATTATCTAGTGATCATGCTTCTATCGAAAGACAATCTAAAATAATCTAAAATCAACATCAAAACTTTTGGAAAATAAAGCTCCTTGGCAAGATTTATAATTCTTACAAAAAAGCGGCTGAAACGACGTTTTTTCATTCTGAGATTTCACAACCGTTCGCCGGGAGGATCATGATTTTTATGCTAAGAATAATAACCAATTTGGTCTTCGATATAACCAGTACAAAAGTACATTTTAAACATCATTAGCAAATCCAAATTTCACTCATCATTAAAAAGTGGACACTTTTTTAACTCACCCAGTATTCGAAAAAAATAATTTCATGAAATTAAAAGCATTTTATGAACTCACCGGAGAGCAGAATAGGTGCCAAGAGACAAGAAACTGTAGTCTGGATCATAAAAGAAGTATTTTGAGGACAGGCAATGCGGCAGAATATCGATTACACCAACGCCAATAAGTTTACCTGAAAATCAGAAATCTCCCTTAGAACATCATTTATCAGCATTCTCATGAGTACCGCATGGCCCAACAAAATTGCTCTGCTTGAAGGGCTTCAGTGGAAGCGAAATTAGCTATTTTGCCGCCAAAATTGGTATGTTTAGCCTCTAAAAGGATCGCGGCCGTAACAAACCACTTGGAAGTTGTGAATTTCTTATAATCAACTGGACAGCATATAATTCACAACTTCTCTAAGTGAATTCTTACGGGAGACAGCTCTTTTTGAGGCAAAAGATGGATGGGAAATAACGGTGGTTACTTTGAGTCGTTATGAAAGCTTACAGAACAGGTTGCTTTAATTCTAAATTTTTTAATACCTTAGAACTGTGCTAGGGTTGTGTGATATCAAGAAATCTACGTTGGCCTTTCGAAAGTGCCTTAGTTCAATTGTGGGGAGAATATAACCAATAACATTTCCACACTAACCCTCCAAGAAGAGTTTTTTGGCTACCCGGCAGTTCCGAAATGGAGCTGAATCATTTCAAAAGGAAAATACACCTTACGACATCTGTCAGTATGAGATGAAAATTATAAGTACTCAGTAATCAATACAAATTAAACTGATCGATATTCATTAAGTATCTACGCCGGGTGCGCCAAAGAAGTTGGCCAGTTTGAAAATTCATATTATTTGAAAACAAAACCAACTTGGTTGAACTGAACTTTGGCTGACAGCAGAAAAACGTTACTTTTCTTAAAGTCAAGGCTTTTCCCCGAAATCATCTTAACTACCTGCATTCAGAAAATTGTAAGAATAATGGCGAAAATAATTTTTGTCGCACCCGGAATGAGGCACACATCAACATTGGATAAAGATCGCTGTGAAAACATAAAGAGAAAATTTACCGTCTAATAAATACTGCTGATGAAATGCCCCAAGACCGGAAGATGGTTGACCAGTCTGCGATTCATCACGCTAGCGAATAAAAAGAAATTAATTCCTAGTCAGATAAATGAAATATAAATAACTAAACTAAGAGCCTTGATTCAACGAGAGACTGATAAAAGGAGACGATGCCTACCTTGCACCGGTAGTGATGGATATGAGTTTGTCTACAAATATTGCAATTGTTTTGTTATTCATAAAGAAAGGACTAACACGTCTTTTCTGTTGTCATTTTCTAGCATTACCCTTCATTGTCTTTGTCACCGCCTGTTCTAGAAATATGTCTTTCAGACGGTACCAGATATCAAGCAATAGGACATAAGATTTGCAAAACGAATTCACAAATAAAGCGTCATCCTAAAGACATCTTAAAAGTGACATATTTCTACTAGCATCAATTGGGAAAAAAATTATTTCATTCAAATAAGGTAAGTTTTAGAGTTATTAGAATAAATAGAATATAAATTCATATAAACACATGTCAAAAATAGAATCCGTGTAGTGCTAGGCCTGGGACCCTGGGACCCCAAACTTGGAGATAAAAGGATTGGGCCATGTCATAAAAACTATCGAGGAAAGGCGCTATGACATGTACCTGGTTGCTTGGTCAGTTTGTTGTCCCTCCAGCTGAAATATACAGACTAAAGTTTTAGGGAATGAATCAGTTCCTAATCCTAACTGCAAATAGAAATAATGATTGCGTCTTTTTGAATGAAAATAAATTAGAATTTAAATTATAAGTGAAACCTTTTGCTTACCATTAGGGGACAGTCGACCAGAAATCTCTTGAACTGAAAATAAAATGAATGATCTCCTCAACGTAAGTGCCTCATGGATATCCCATATCAATACTATTGAAATTAACCAATTGAAATTATGGATAAATCTGGATAGCAGCATCCAGCATTGTAGCCCGCCCATATTATTTCAGACTTGCTAAATTACACACCCATCATGTCCCTTTTTCTTAGGTCTGGTAGTTCTCGATCCAACAGAACATAATATAATTTTAAAGCCTTTACAAGAAATACGTACGGAAGGGCTTAAAGCATTTATCTCGCCTCTTTAATATTATTCAATAACTTGTGTGATTTTCTTCAATAAAACTGAAAGTATTGAGTTAACTAGTTTCATAGCATTCTGCTGTCTTCTCGGCGATTTTGCAGTATTTTCAGCAAAAACTCACGAGATCTTGATTGAAACGTGAAAACTGACAATGGTGCCAGTCAAAGACCATTTTATTTAAACTTCTTGCATAGGTATAAAATGTATAAGCATTCAAATTACAAGCTAGTTGTACCTGTTGAAATGAAGTTTCTTCTTCACTTTCCTTGTGAATTTTCATTTGATATTTTTTGAAAACTTCAAATTCCTCTTTTATTGTCCGCAAGAATTCTTTTGATTCTGGATGTGATCGAATAGTTACTACCTGGTAAATCACGATAAATGCAATTCAATTCAATGATATTCAATCCAATTAAATGCTTACCCGTTTCAAATTTAGTTTCTCGATTGGGTCATTGTGTATTTGTCTTTGGTATTTACAAAATACCTTGAAGCTGTCATCAAAATGATTCATGAATTCGTCACACTTCAAATCAACTCGGCAACACTTTACCTTCGACAAGAAAGTATACTACCAACTTACTCTCGAGTCCGGGCTATAATAAACGGGGTGGGTGGAAAATTTACTGAATCTTAATAAAAGGAGGCGCGGCGTCTGGAATCCGAACACAAGAGCGTTTTTACTGTAAAGAACATCACAAAGAAGTTAAGAATCACAGAGAATTAACAAAATGAGAAATACAGTTTGAATCGCAATTCGGGAAGGTGATTTCATATGTTTCACATTTCAAGAAGCTCGAAATCAATAAACGAGGTGTCTGGAATAACGAAGTCCTGGGTGGGATTCTTTAAAAAAACTTAATAAGCGGGGGGGGGGGCGTTTATTCCGGATGGACTCAAGAGTACTTAATTGCTGAATATTTTATTCTAACTGCAAGTTGTAGTAGTAGTTAGAGTAGTAGAAAAATGAGCCATGAAAAAGTTTACCTTCATTCTTAGCACCCCCTTCATTCGTGTGCGGCATCTTTGAGTTCAAAAAATATAACGGTTTCCCTAAATAAGTGTTTCCCCACTCCCTCCCCCTTAAAGTAAAGATGATGAAATAGTCACCAAGACACTAATTCAAGTAATTATGGCATATGAAAACAAAAACAACCGATGAATGTTGTGGTAAGCAAGGTATTTACGTAAATGTACTAGATCAGTCTAATTTATTTAATAATTCTCCCTGTGATGAAATGAAATCACACACAAGCAAGGTTTACTGCGTGAATTAATCTTAAAGGGAATGTGGAATGGTAAATAGGCTTTTCTATAAATAGAACAAAGAAAACACTCAGACACATCATTGTTTCTTTGGCTGCCCATTGTTCACGGCATGTGTGCAACTTCTATTTGAATGGGATATTTTAGATTTTCTTGCTCTTTGCAAATGCAAGCTTTAACCTTGCACAAACCCTTTAATGTAAATAAACCTTGGAACACGAGTTAACTCTCTGTTTAGCAACTTCAAATTGATCATATACAAAAGTATCAAATTTCACGATCACAAAATGCGATGTTAGGTCTCATTAAGATAAGTATTCTCGCCGAATGTAAATCTCTGAAATTGAAAAGGAGCTACTCCCTTGGGATATTTCTAACCAATCTATATTCCCAAAGGGAATTCATATAAAAACAATAAGTGCGACCTAGCCATTCTTCTTCAGCAACTCGCGAGATACAGCAAGAGCTGCCCACCACTCCTCCCGCAGCGACGGTTTCCAGCTCTCTACCTTTCAAATGGCGAACCTCCTTCGCACTCTCCATATCTTAGCCATTTGAAAGGAAGAGAGTGAAAACCGGTGAGAATATATCACGATTGCAATTTTCAAATCAACCATCATAATAGCAAAAGTACCTGTACAAATATTTCACCATCACAAAATGCGACGATAGGTCTGATTATGATTATGATACAATCTTCCAGTCAGCCATCATAAATGCATACAAACCTCTAGGTGGTGTTTGAGTTCCTCCTTCTCAGGAATTCCTTGAATGAAATCTTCTATCGATTTCTCTTCTCTTTTTTTGGATTCTATTTTCTCTTCAGTTCCATCCTATAATCAAAAGAGATATATTTTACTTTCCTTTCCTCAGGTCCGAGACAAGATTACTGCAGAACGTTTTCGTTTCAGAAATGCATTCGCTGTTTGGCGAGAAGCGATTTTAAATACTAATCACAAATCACGATGCTGTTAATGATACATTACTACTGTAAATCATGATAAACAAAATCATTATCTTAGACAAAGTAAAGGAGAACATGCTTGTCTTTAACTATCTACATACACCAATTTTCCCACAGCAGTCACCTTGTGCTCCATATCCACCCTATTCCCTATTCCTAGCCCTATTCCTGGGTGAGCCGGCACCTGAGGTAGACTGCTGTATATTTGTATTCGAAATTATATAAGACAAAATGTTTTGCTTTTTGTTTCTTGTTTCGAAGCAGAGGAGATGTGCACGCACGCACCCTTTGCGGAATCGTCTCTTGTTCTTTGTCTTAAATGCTTTGTTATTTTTGTTGTAAATATATCATTTTTGTGTGAGTTTCATCAGGTTGTAATAGTCCATTGCACTAGAGTAATTTTACAAAGATGTCTTGCATTCTTCAAACCCAAAATCCCGATCCTACCAATCCTAAATCCTTGGATGAGCTCTTCTCGTTCATTTTGCAAGATGCATATAGGCGCATGGTAGAAATTTCCAGTTGCGTCATCTTTAGTCCAATCAGCTATCGTATTGGACTCTAGAGTAATTTCTTCTAGCGTAGAGTTAAGTAACATGATTGTAATTTAGTTTAATTTCTTTATGAAAAAATGTTTGTGTAAGACAGTGTCTCAACCTTGTTTTGTTTTTCAGCAAGTTTCTTCACCCGTTTCTCCCATCTTATCTCTTTTGCCTTCTTACAAATTCTTCTCTGAGCAACGCCTGCAAAATAACAGCCATTGGTCCAATTCATGTTTCCCCTCATCTCTATGAATATAAGTGATAGGCCAGAAATGGGACTGGCTTGCATCCCAGCATACATCTATATATTAAGGGAAGGCAAAAACGTGACCCGTTTGAAATCATAGTTCATAGAGTTTTAATAGATTGAAATGAATGAAACTTTGAAAAAATAGCCACACGGTCGAGGTATTTTCGTGCCTTTTTTTCTTAAACTTCCATCAATACTAGAAAGATAGGCAAAATTAAAATTAAGATAAATCCTAGAATTTTAAACGCAAAGAATATGGGTAATACCATACCTTTTACAGAATTTCGCAAGACCGATTGGTCATCGAGTAATTAATACATTTCTTTTAATTTGGCCATAAACATAAAAAAGGCCATAAACTTCACGATGACGTCATAGCGAATCATGTCGCATAGAACAATACACAAGTATTTCCATTTCATCCAATAGCTCAAAGTGAATTTTAGACTAGATTCTTTTCAAGGGTAAGAGATATCCTCTGCACATTTATTGACATGTGATCTTGAATTTGCTAGCCACAACAAATTATTTATCTGAGGGAATTCTTTAATTTGAGGGAATTCTTTTATTTGAGGGAATTCTTTTATTTGAGGGAATTCTTTTATTTGAGGGAATTCTTTTATTTGAGGGAATTCTTTTATTTGAGGGAATTCTTTTATTTGAGGGAATTCTTTTATTTGAGGGAATTCTTTTATTTGAGGGAATTCTTTTATTTGAGGGAATTCTTTTATTTGAGGGAATTCTTTTATTTGAGGGAATTCTTTTATTTGAGGGAATTCTTTTATTTGAGGGAATTCTTTTATTTGAGGGAATTCTTTTATTTGAGGGAATTCTTTTATTTGAGGGAATTCTTTTATTTGAGGGAATTCTTTTATTTGAGGGAATTCTTTTATTTGAGGGAATTCTTTTATTTGAGGGAATTCTTTTATTTGAGGGAATTCTTTTATTTGAGGGAATTCTTTTATTTGAGGGAATTCTTTAAGTTTTGCTTCAGCAATATATGACAATATCAATGCATTTCGAATTAAAGGACTTTTTCCTAAATTCTACATTAATCATTGCATACAATAGCCAGGCCCATCAGCAATCAACCAGCGTTCGATTCCAATCCATCGAATTCTCTTTGAACTACGAAGTTTAAACACATCTTTTTGGGGGTAGCCACAGTCCTAAGAAAGTTCAAACTTCATGCTCGTATATCGAACTAATTCTTTGGATCCTGCATTGTTCATAACCAAAATTAGTCACGGATTCACGGATATGAAACGTTGAAAATAATTCGCATTCTCATAAATGAGAATTAACACTTACATTCGGTCACTTTTTCGACGATTGGTTTGTCCCTTTCATTGTTTCCAGAATCTTGAGCACTACCTTGTGGTGCATCATCTTCTAGATTTAGTTTTGTTTCGTGTTGAAATTCAAACAGCATTTCTTTCGGTACTTCAACCTTTTCAAGAGCATCTGATTCCATATTCCCTTTTCTTGGTGCATTATTTTGGTCTATAATAACAAAAAAGTTACTATCAACGAGCAGCTATTTTTTATCTTACCTACTTCGTATTTCACCTGTAAATAATTATAATTTAGAAGAAAATTATACCAGGTTTCTCCGCCAATTTTTCAAAGCCTTCTCCGCTAGCTAGAGATTAGAGACCACTCCATCCAGAAATAGAGACCATTCCATCTGTCTATTTCTCGAGACCACTCCATCCAGAAATACGAATTCTATTTTAACAAAAGATAACTTCAAAAGTGACATACAGCTTTGTCAAATTGCTATTTTGACAAGAAATTAGCTTTGCTTTTTCTTATTTTTTCTAAATTTCTAAAACTGTAGTAAGTCTGCAAACCTTGGCCATGAATAAGAAACTTGTTCATTTTCTTTAAAACCTTCTTTTGTGACTTTGTAAGCGTGAAGTTCGTTACGTTGCATCTATATTTCAAACGATAAACAAACCAGTCAATAAGTATATTAAACATAGAACTGGCTTGAAATTCTTGTCTAACAATGAGGATAAAATATCCTATTGCATATACCTTTCAACTAGACACATTGGGTAGTGGCAAGGGAAGATTCAGTATAAAGCAATTGCAAACTGCAGATAAGGGGATTTCACCGGCTGAATATTCAACTCGCAAGCATAAACAAAAGAAACCATATTTCATATGAAAAATTCCATTTTTGCAAGTTCATATGAAACTTTTCAACCCAGATGGTAAAAAAGATGTATCGCAGACATAAAATGCTGGGTGTCCCTAAATATACAAAATACTTTTAAAAGAAAAGAATACATTCAAACTTTGTACATGTTTCAATTTAGTCTTCAACAGTAAAATAAAAATCTATCCAATTGTGTTTCTGTTTATTTGACAAGAATAACGTTAACAACAATCTATATTATCTGTTGTACCAGAAACTGATAATAACTGAAATTTGATACAGAAGTTCAACTGTGGAGAATTTTGCAACTTTAGCATTCCACAAAGCAACATATTCTACACATGTAGAGATAAATAATCAAGAATGCTCTTTGTAGAATTATCCTCCATCAAACTGAGCTTCTTCGTAGTCCTTTTAAAATGAGACTTCAAGGTGTTATAAATAAAAAACAATATAAAATACCTGATTGTGTACATTGGGCAGCAAGTTACATCCATTAGTGGTTTGTAGACAAATTTACCACTCCTAGAATAGTTAATTGTAATTGACAAAATAAAATTATTGAGTGTAATAAAAAATACTCAGTTTGAAATCATTTGCTGAAATTTGACAAATCCTAAGAAACAAAAGACAAAAAGCAAAAGGATATCTTCTGACATCAAAGATTATCAAAAGCAATTGCACACAAAATAGAAAAAATGGACCCTTCTAAACAGAGGAGTTAAAATAACCCAACCTGGTAATGATCTGGCGCAATCATGCTTAACTTTGGTGATCAAAAGGGTAGATCCATGGTGGTACAAGTCACAGACAAAAGCAGAAAAGTGTAAATAGATTCATAGTTAAGAGAAGGTATTCTTCAGTCAATGGACATGATGGTATGTTGAATTGCAATTAAATAAATCATATTGTACCTTCTCCATCCTCTGTTGAGGAGATCTTCATAATCTTCACATGTCATATGATGTGCCCACATACCTGACAGACATAAAATATTTCAATGCGCTCAGTTAAAATTAGGGATATCTAAAATTTACCTAGGAAGATATCAGATAGATCTAAAAATAATTCATCCTGATAGTGGACTTGCTACAAGCCTCCCTCGCGACAAACCGGAGAAGGGAAAAAAAGCGAGAGTCCATCCTGATAGCAACAAGTTCTACATAAAAATGGATTAAAAAGATCACATTTTGTTATTGCAAAAGACTTGACAGAATCAAAAGCAATTCAAGACAATCGAATAGGCATGATATCAAAGCAGCTTTAAAATGAAAGAAATTGATTGATGTGAAAGCTATTAAAAATTTTCAAACAATAGTGGGGAAAGTTAAGGTTACTGGATTTCGTATTTTGACATTGCATGCACAGCCAACAAGTCAGCCACATTATAGGTCATGGCTCTAGAAACCACATGTGCTGACCAGTCCCAGGGGGGGGGGGTATAC
>REGM01000539.1:64274-75918 GCA_004194415.1 Aurelia aurita | reverse complement strand
CCCTTTAATTAATAAAAACGCAATATACCACGAAAACACTCTACTTTACCGTAATGTGATGAGGATCAACAAGTCAAATGACTTAAATGACATCAGAGGGCAAAAACAGTTACTAGTCCCAGTCCCCTAAACAGTCCGAACTTTTCGATGAACCACGAAAAGGAAAAGACGGAAAATATATGCTAAAAGTGAGGTACCGTGTTTATCTTGGATTTAAAATGGACAATATTAATAGTATTTGAAAAAACATAAAAACCTGAAAAGGTGATAATGCTCTTTAAAGAATTGGCTTAAATCGAACTGAAATCTGTTGAAAAATAATATTCAGTAGATAGATTAAACTTTAATACCTCTATGAGGCTTTCCTTGGCAGTTCAGGTCAAAAGCTCTGCATGGCAAATTTGAACTTAGATACAATCATTTTCTTATTGAAACTTGACTCTGAACTTTGTGGTATGGTTTCTTAACTTTGGGCCCGATTCTTATAGTAAACGTTTCTTGGAGAGTGTCTTACTTTCATAAAAATTAATTTAACAGTTTATCAAAATTCATTGAGGACCGCTCTTTGAACCAAGAATTGTAAGAGAGAACGATATCATAACAAAAATCTATTACTTTTTAGCATTATTTGGGTTGGTAATACACTTTCTGGTTAAAAACATTTTGCAACTCATAACCAAAATTGAAAAAGTTTCTTAAATTTGAATTTTACCTTTATCGCTTCTAGTAGAGCGATTTAATTTTCTGGAAGGGGCTACTACAGTTTCTTATAAGTGGTTTCTTAAAAAAGAGTGCATTTCAACTCCCAGAGCACCAAAATCCATCGGCAAGTATTGAAGATTAATCTAGCTAACCGTTGAATGAAGATTACTTTTCAACTGATTTCATATCGATTTAGGCTTGTCTTCATCACTAGCACAGCTCAACCCTGTTGCCCATATTGTCTAAACGGACTTATACTTTTGATAAGTTTAAGACAAAAGATTGTATACACTTATGGTGTGCTTTGATGAACTTTCAGTATTGCGTTATATAGTTAGTGAATATTTCGTTAAGTTAGGTTTTGTTTACATTTGAAGCCAAAGTTATGGGATGGTGACAATATGGCCATAAAATTTATGATATATACCCCGTATCATACCTCATTTCTTTGAAAAGGAGCCATCCATGGTAAATTTTTCCTTGAGATATGACAGCTGTGAACGCTTTTAGTCCCATTCGTTTATTGATAGCGGCAATAAATACCAGAAGCTCAACAATTTTGAATACAATTTTTGTCCTAAAAGATTTATGCAAAATTTTAGCGTCCTAAAACTTGGCTTTTAATTTGAATGGCTTTTAATAATAGTGAATGATAAGCTCTGAACGCTTTTAGTCCCCCATTCCTTTATTGATAGTGACAATAAACATCAGAGGCTTTCGCAATTTTAAATCAGAAATTTGGCTTAAAAGCTTTTGTCTGAAATTTTAGCCTCATAACATTTGGCTTTTAATGTTTGCTTTGATACATTTGATATAGTTTGATACGATTAGGTGTGATTTTGTTAATGTTTATAATGTTAGATTAAGATATGCTTTTGATTAAACTAAATGCAGTTTAGATTATAACACGGAAGCAAACTCGTTTGACTTACGCCTGTAGTTTCTGTCTCTTAGCCTACATATATAGGAGAAGCAAGGCTTAGATGGGTAGTTGATAGAATAGCATGGCACTGAACAGATGCACCGATTTTATGCGTCAAGACAAAGAAATAAAGCATAGACAGGAGGAAACAGCCTTACAATTGTTCAGACAAATTATTTGGGCGTCTGACACATCACAAGCTCAGTTTAGGAATGCAACTACAAGAAAGTGTTACTATCATGATGATCATCATCATAATGACGATGATGCTGATCTTGATATTTAGGAAAATATTAAATCATATACACATAGTACACCATTTTTCCTACCTGCCTTTTTTGACTATAAATAAACCAACAAGTTTTAAAAGATACTGTGGCATTCGTAGCGAGGAAAGACACGCGGTCAACCGGTCCTCACTACAAATGCCACTCGCCACGTTCTAAGAAATAACAACAATAAATTAAGATTTAAGAACACTAAATTAAAGAAAAATTGAGACTAAAACTGAAAGAAAAAACAACTAAAGCACCCCCAAAATCTATGCAAACCACGTACCACCACACAAGGGTTCCTCAATAGGCTTCCTCTGAATGAGAGCGACTCCATGCCAAATCTTGTCGTTCTCGTGACCGGTGACTTGCAGAGATGCTTAGTTCAGAGATCATATTGGACCTCTTTCCTTTCATGAAGGTGCCAAATGTATGATGGATTAAGATGGCTCATTGACTTATAAATTTCTAGCATCAATTATTGGAAATTAAACACCCCCCTCTGGTAGGATTAGGGTTAAAAGAAACTTAAGAATTTGAGCAAGTACTGAAATTTCTCAAAATTAACGAAGTTTTTTTAATGCATGTAGAGCAAACTTGGAACACACGGTAAATCAAAATAGATATTAAATTAACTTTGTACTTGTTGGGAGCAAGACTAGTAAATTCTGTGTAGAGGCCAGTGAAAGTTTTCTTTCGATACAAAGTTGTCGAAAACCCAGAACCATCACGGGACACGGAAACATCCAAAAACAGCAAACTATTATCTGATTCAATTTCACAGGTGAATTTAATATTGGAGTGCTGTTTATTGATGTGATCAAGAAAACTATGCACTTGTTCGACATTTTCGAATAGACAGCATGTGTCATCGATATACCTACGATATAATAATGGCTTAAATTCAGGTGGACAATTATCAAGAAATCTATTTTCTAATACCCCAAGAAAAATATTGGCTAATGTAAGTCCTAGAGGAGAAGACATTGCAAACCCATCTAACTGATCATATAAATTACCATTAAAAAGAAAATGGCTATCTTTAACTGCACAGTTCAGTAGACTGCCAAAGTTATCTCTAGTAAACGTACAACCCTGATGTCTGATGGTACCTTCAGAATAATATGATACAGGAAACAAGCGAAAATTAAGCAAAAATATGCTGAGAATTTCCAATATTGAACAAAATAGTTTAATGAGTTATATTTCCCAGTACTGGAGTTTCTTAATTTTTTGGCGATCTGAGAGTGGCTTCTTATACATATAAGAATACACCATATACGCCATATACACTATATTCACCATATTCACTATATTCACCATATACGCCATATTCACCATATACGCCATATTCACCATATTCACTATATTCACCATATTCATCATATTCACTATATTCACCATATTCACTATATTCACCATATTCACTATATTCAACATATACACCACCATATTCACCATATCCAATATATATTCACCATATCCACTATATTCACCATATTCACCATATACACCATATACGCCATATTCACTATTTACGTCATATTTACTATATTCACCATATACGCCATATTCATCATATCCACTATATTCACCATATTCACTATTTACTCCATATTCACCATATACACCGTATTCACCATATACGCTGTGTGCATTATATTCATACACTGTATGCCACAATATATATATGAATACAGGCATAAGGGTCCACACTCTATTGTATTACTTATAACTATAGACACTATAGTAAGGCTTCGGGACATCAGAAGATGCTTACATGGAGCATATACCATATTAGAAGGTAAGATGACCCATTGTCCCGCTTTACAGCTAAACAACAGTCAAAAGTTAAGAAATAGAAGAGCAGTTACTTGACCTAATATTAGGGCGGTAAGATGACCCATTGTCCCGCTTTACAGCTGAACAACAGTCAAATCTAAGAAAAGTCCGATTAAGCGATGGATCTAGGAAACTTTTTCTTGTCGAGTATGTATTTTTTTATTTCTTTGCAAGTGAGTTAGTTATCATTTACGAATTTTTGCATTCAATACTGCTTTAATCAGAAATGTAAATTGTAAGGCATGACCGTCTGCACAGTTATTTCTTATCACGAGAGGAAGATAAAATGTGCCCAAACTAAGGGGAGATATTGCCAAACGTCATGACCAAATCTAGCAACAAGAGCAGCCAAGGATTTTTCGTGTCCCTGTACTGGCAGAAGATTGTCAAAATAAAATCAACAATTTTGTAACGGGTAGTACACATTTAAGCTTTCAAATACCGGGTGACTCAAAAAAGTGTCCCCCTGTTTGAAAAATCACTGCAGAAAAAGTACTCGCGCTATAATCACCAAAATTAATTTTTCTGATAGCTCGAAGATTGTAGTATTTTTTGGGTTTTTTTAGTAATTTTCAAAAAATCAGTCTCTTGGCAAATTCGAATGTTTCAGAAAATTGGTTTTGCAGAACAGTCAAAAAATGGCCTAAAACGCATGATCAAATCTTGCAGTTTTCTAAGTCACTAAGTTTATTTCATTGTAANTATACCGGGTGACTCAAAAAAGTGTCCCCCTGTTTGAAAAATCACTGCAGAAAAAGTACTCGCGCTATAATCACCAAAATTAATTTTTCTGATAGCTCGAAGATTGTAGTATTTTTTGTGTTTTTTTGGTAATTTTCAAAAAATCAGTCTCTTGGCAAATTCGAATGTTTCAGAAAATTGGTTTTGCAGAACAGTCAAAAAATGGCCTAAAACGCATGATCAAATCTTGCAGTTTTCTAAGTCACTAAGTTTATTTCATTGTAATTTTTGGATGAAAAGAAACTATAGCACGGATCTCATCGCATGAAAATTAGTCTCCAGAGTGTTAAAAATATACATTATCTATGAATAAATAGCGAGCAAGTTTTCGTTTCATCCTCTCTCGCAATGCCACATCTAAGCAATGATCAACGTGTTTGGATCTGTGTTGAAATGGCTAGAGTGAATAACGCTGCTCAGGTTTTACGACGTTGGCCAGCTCGCTGGCCTAATGTGCGTCCTCCTGTTAGAAAAACAATTATGCAAACTTACCGTAAGTTTAGAGATTAGTAAGTTTAGTAACTTCTTTTGATCATACGTTTTAGGCCATTTTCCGACTGTTCCGCAAAACTAATTTTCTGAAACTTTCTATTTTGCCAAGAGACCGGTTTTTTTAAAATTACCAAAAAAACACAAAAAATACTACAATCTTTAAGCTATCAGAAAAATCAATTTTGACGATTATAGCGTGGGTACTTTTTCTGCAGTGATTTTTCAAATAGGGGGACACTTTTTTGAGTCACCCGGTACACAACACAAAAACAGTATCGCTTTTCAATTCTATATCAATGGTAGCGATGCCCTTATTATGAAATACATGGAGAACAATAAACAACAGGAAACAGCAAATACAAAATTTATAGAAGTAGCAAGAATTAAAATGATAATTAACACTACCTAGCCGCATTACCAAATTATTGGCCGCTGGATGCTGACACTTTCTGACCCTATTCACAAAACACATAGTCCAAAACGATAACAAATATTATAAAACAAGTTACTTGCGCTAAATTGGCTCATTTTGTGCAACATCAATGTCTAAAAATGCCCAAAACAGGAGTAGTAGTTGGTTCTCTTACTGAGACACAGGTGTGAACCTGAACATGCAAGTACTAAATAATGAGCTTAGTCAGATCCTTTGATCAGATAGCAATGAAATGAGAATTTAAATTTGGCCTAAAACTGCAACATATGGGACCAACTGATTGTCTCTTAGATAGCATCCTTTGGAAAGCCTACCTGACATTATAAAAAGCGCAGTGTCCTATTGATTCAAAATAACGGAAACAACTAACGAAATAAGCAACTACAAATGTAACATATATCAGTCAAATATCTTTTCAATGCAGACAACTGTAATCGCAAATCGCATGTATTTGCTTTCAAAATGGCAAAATAAAATTTTATTTGATCTTACAATTAATGAGCTCCTTATAGGGGTGGAGGGGTGTTATGGTGTAGTAATCCTGTTAGTAAAATTACACCTGATTACACATATTTTTTTAATAAGAAACTAAGAACTTAAGCCAGTGCCGAAAATTTCTTAAAATCATCAGATTTTGAGTACTCAGAGTTCTTAGGAGTTTCTTACGAGTTTCATAACAATCTTCCTGTTTACTTCCTGTGCCCTTTTAAACATTTTAAAATTTAGTTTTTTGAAACCTTTCCAATTTTTAGACATTACTCAAGTACCTCCTGAGTATTACGATACAGGAAACAAGTGAAAATATAGTAAAAATATGCTAAGGGTTTCTTTGACTAAAATAAATAGTTTCTCAACTAGTTTTTGCTAGCAGTAGAGTTTCTTAATTTTGTAGCGATCTAAGAGTTGAGTTGCTTATTAAACAAATATGTGTAATCATACTTTTGATAGAAAGCTTATGCAAAGCTTATTACTGTAATTTTGCTAGGATTTCCCCAAAACAATGTACTTTAATCACATCGTCTTCATATGAATCTGTGTTGCAGAGTGGGCATTTGTTGGCATCCCTGTCAGGGCTCTCGGTGTTAAAACATTGGATCACACAATGATAGCATCCAATTGGCTGCTTGCAACATGGAAGAAGAACAAAATGGTCTTCTGGCACATTTGTGCAGATCTTGCACTTAAGAGTTTGGGCAAGCTCATCAACAATCGTTTTATTTTTCGAACATTTATGATGCTCTTCGATTTCCTCTTTGACATCGTTGCGTGTATTAGTGGCTGCATTTTGTATGTTTTCTAAAATGTTGCCTTGCATCTCCTCTAAATGGCACGTTAACGTCTCCTGCATTTCTTCTATGTTGCTGGCAACGGAATTGTTGCCACTGTACCTGAGAAAGATACAATTACATGAAACATGGTTCCTAAATTTTGACTATAAATTTGAACACGGACGAGGATCACATGCATCTTTAATAACAAATGACTTAGTACTGAACATTCCTAAAGCTTGCTTTGTTGGAAAGATTCTCGTCAGCGTTTTTATAAACCTTTTCAAGCTCTTATTGTTTACATCAACGTGGCATCATCAATGCATTTGACGCCTCTCTCCAAAAAAATGATCCATGAACTGGCGATTAATACAGTAAAAGAGATAAGCGGAAGTATGATTGGAATAAATTCTAGATATCGAGAATATTGCTTGATGTGCTAAAGTTCCTGACTTTTTTCTTCCGAGCAAATACAAGGAAAAAGAGAGAATGAATTGAAAATATTATTTGGATTTCCCTCATCAAAAGAAATAATTTCTTGAAAGAGTTTCTTAATTTGTTGGCGATCTGAGAGTTGAATTTCTTGTAAAATAAAATGAATAATTTCTAATAATCGAGGGGAAGACATTTATTCTGCACATGACAGTAGAATGAGTTGATATTGAATATTTCAAAAGAACAGTTGTATGTTTGTATGTTGTATGTTTATACTCAAAAGGAATATATATTAGCATTTGCTTTGTAAGAATTCAGAAAATTTTCAGAAATTTTTAATTTCGGGGGGCTATTTTTTTGCCCCATCCTAGACAACGGCCCTTCAATTCCTCTCTTGTCTCGATTGCATACAGAATCCAAACATCAACAACATTAGGGCTATCCCAGTATCGTTTATAAGCCATCAAATAAAATTGAGATTCAAGACACACTTGAGAGTTATCTATTAGCTATTATCATCTTGCTATTATCTAATATAAATCAGGATATCAACTGACCTCTTGCGCTTTTTGCATTTTGATCTTTCTTCTCTCTCTCTTTCTGCTCGTAAATATGCATTCAAGTCGACAGCAAATATCTTTCTCGATCCAGTTTGCCAGAATCGCACCCCTGGGGATAGTAAAAATAAGAGTCTTTATCATTTAATTTTATATGGTAGACCAGGCGACGACGATGCCCGGGGGGCACTATGTATATTTTGGGTACTGGGGACGTGCCATCAGGAAGGGTATCGATTTTCACTATTTTGGTATAAGGAACAGTATCGATTTTCACGATTTTGGTATAAGGAACGGTATTGATTTTCACGATTTTGGTATAAGGAACGGTATCGATTTTCGTGATTTTGGTATAAATAGGCCATTTTTGAAAAATTTGGTATAAAGTCGGGTATACTTTTTCGAAAATTTGGTATAAGGTCGGGTATACATTTTCGAAAAATTGGTATAAGGAACGGGCATCTTTTTGGAGCTTTGATGGCACGTCCCCAACCAAAATCTGGTAAAGATCCCCCCCCCGGGCGACGGTGTTCTTCATTTTTCAAAATATTACATGTGCCATCAAAATGGGTTCCTTTTTTAGCCAGAATTCCCCACATATATGTCCGTTTTTCGTAACAAATCCAGAAATATGGGTCGTATAGTATAATAACTGTTAGATTTTGGGTTTTGGGTCTAAAAGTGGACGGTAGACACAACTAGTTCAAATAAACTGTACCTAAAATGGCGACATAGTACAGATGTATGCACAGGGATTAACCATAGAACTGTAAATCTAGAGAAATGCATGTTGACCGTCGTTAGATCTGATGTAATTAGGACCTTTTCCACTGCAATCCTGCTGAAAGTGAAGCATTAGCCACAATAATGCAACTCTAATCTTTAAAAATTAGGGTGAGAAATTCATAAACATTGCTCCAGTCAAGAAGAATTGTTTGAGAAAAGAGGCTTAAAAGGGACAAAAGTGAACAGTTGCGCTTCTTACCTGAAGTCTCATCACATTCCTGGATTTCAAATCCTTTAGCATCAACCAACGTCATATTGTCCAAATGGCTTTGTCCAGTGCAAGGAAGAGCTTCGCAAATATTCGAAACCATGCACTGGCTCTCTTTTTGCTTGAGATGAACGATGCTATTGATGTTGGGCACACTAGTATCGTCAAACTCTCCAATGTAGATGCAACGAGAAATTTCTCGCTCTTCAATGGGGCTGGCAGCGCTTTGCGAAGCAGGGTAGGTTGCATTGTATCTTGAGCGAGAAGGCAATGGTGTACTATGCATGTTCCTAGATCCTCCGGCGCCTGACGAAATTCTTGGGCCAAGCACTGTTTTTTGTCGAATACTTTCAACGCTGTTTGTCGATGAATAGGCAGAAGACTGTGGCATTTGTGAAAATGTTTGATGTGATGCAGCATTTGGAACATTGTCCTCGGTTGAATCCCCACAAACTTCGTAGCTGAGCCTATCTACCATTTCCACTGTATTGAAATTGCCATCTTCTTGAGCGAAAAATGTGCCCCTTCTATCGTCTTGCAAGAAGATGCTATCGTATGACACCTGTGAGTGAGAAATATTCATCCTCTGAAAGATATTCTTCGCCATAAAAGATAAAGAGAAATGCAGTCATCACAGACATAATAGTTACATAGCAGTGTCTAGCAGTGTTAGAAATTCATATTAACATATGAATTGTGAATGCTGAATCCAGTGCCATTCATTGGGAGGACTTTCTGGATTTTGAGGCTCTGATGAAAGCAAGGAAGACTTGGCCCTATAATCGAGGAGACCAATCAAGGAAGAGCTACTTGCAGCCGATATTAGAAAAAGTATTTAAGCAGTAAATGAGACTTCGTCTAAGATGCTTCTCAGTTAATATATGCTACTTAGAAAAAATGAGCCCCTCTCAAAGCGCCCCGGCAAGTTGCCTCTTCTAAACTCGACTCTCTTTGGTCCTGACTAAAGAGAAGATAACTTTTCGAGAAAAGAGTTTGTGAAGAGTTTAACATCCTTAATTTCTTTATCTCTAATTACATAAAAATTGAATGTAAAGTCTTGAAGACAATTGAGGAAGATATAAGGCAACATAAGTTAAGGGCCTGGTCAATCTAAATATTGGACTTGCTACAAGTCTCACTTTTTATCAAAATAAACTAGGTCCTCGCTCCTCCGGAGAGGTTTAGTTTATTTTGATAAAAAGTGAGACTTGTAGCAAGTCCATCTAAACATAGCCCATTGTATTTCATTGTATTTGATGATCTCAAGAGATTATCAAAACAATTGGGTAAATAGAGGCATGCAGCCTTCTTTTGTTCTATTTTAAACTACACGCTATATATCCGTCAATTGTGAAAGTAGAAATGATTACCTTGAAAATTGAAGAAATACGTCTTCCGGTTAGCTCCTCCTCGCGAATAATAACACGCTTTGTGCCCCTGTACAAAACAAAATTCTTTCGGAAGTAACTCATGTCTGCCATGGATAACTGTTCTTGATCTCTTTGTACAATGAGCGAATGACCAATTTTGAGCTGAAAGATTTCTCTTTGTCTCTTTTATAGATTTCCTTATCACCAATTCATTTCATTTCATATATTCATCAACCATAATAGGTTCTAGTAATCTAGAATACATACATATAATACATGAAACATATACTAACTATGTACTCTAGATTACAATAAATAAAGAGAAATAATTTTGAAACCTAACATAAAATATTAATGATATTCTAAAAGATGTTATTTTCTAGTACTTTCAAACCTTTTTCTCTCCGATTCATATATGAATTTCGCGAAATGTCTTAATTCATTTTCCTCTTTATCATTCTCTAAGATATTACTAAGTATTTCTATTTTTTCTTCAATATGTAAGCTAGTTGTGTTATATATACCCATTAAATTCAATGATAAAGTTCTCTCTTGTTGATTATGAGTACAGTCAAATATGAAGTGCATTTCGTCATCTATCAAATTTAAAGATTGTTCACAGAAATCACATATACGATTATTGGTATCAAGCTTCTTATTCTGTGAGTATCTAGAGGTTTCTATTTTCAGTTTATGAGCACTTATTAATAGTCTTGTAAGGGCTTGTCTGTCAGGTCTAGAATGGACTAATGATAAATATTTACTTACTGTTGGTCTATGTTTGAATTGCGTGTAGAATTTCATTTTACTCATTTGTGAGATTTTGTTTTTCCATTCTTCATCATGGATGCTAGTTAATGGTTTTTTACAATATTTCTTTATCATTCTATTATTTTTTTGTGTAAGTTTTTTATAAGTTATAACATCTTTACAAGGATTTTTGTTAAAAAGTATATTTAGATCAAAATGGAGCTCATCAATTAAGGTTCTTATGTTTCTGTACCAAGGAGTGTTGTTACTTCTGTTTTCAATAAGTGAGTCTTTGATAAGGTCATTTTTATTTTGTTCCAAGTAATCATAAAATTTTAATGCATTAATTTGCATATCTGTCTTTAGCTTTCTCAGACCTAATTCTCCTAGGATTGCCGCATTGATGGATTTGCGATGCACTCCTAAAATGTGTTTCCCAAACATTGTTTGAACTCTCTCTATTTTGTTGTCATTCTTGGATTGATGTCCCCAGATCTCTGATCCATACAGAAGTATCGGTTTTATTGTTGTTTCAAAAACTTGTAGCATAGT
The DNA here is from genome assembly GCA_004194415.1 of Aurelia aurita. NCBI lineage: Eukaryota > Metazoa > Cnidaria > Scyphozoa > Semaeostomeae > Ulmaridae > Aurelia > Aurelia aurita. The sequence goes on along the minus strand of REGM01000539.1, from coordinate 64,588 downwards.
AGTTATTGACACATAATTAACTGTCGACAATTTATATATACTGTATAACGCTCTTTTTCCTTTATTTGCAAGGTCATTCATTGTTTCATTGAAATTTCCATTGCAATCTAGTAAGAATCCTAAATATTTATGATTTTTTTTAATTTCAATTTCATTATCATTGATAAAGAATTTATCTCTCTTGTAAACTTTTCCAGTTTTATTAAATATAATTATTTTGGTTTTATCTGTGTTTATTTTCATGTGCCATTCTGTACAGTATCTTTGTAGAATTTCAATGTTTTTCTTTAATCCTGTTTTAGATTTAGAAATCA
>REGM01000539.1:49457-60729 GCA_004194415.1 Aurelia aurita | reverse complement strand
AATATGGAATACCGACTATGGAACACGTGGTCAGGTAGAGAGTTTTAGGCAACCCCTCAAGCCTAACGATGATATCACCCTAATGCAGAAGTGCACCTCCCATAGGGCATGTATAGGTAGGCACAGGTGCAGTTCTGCATTAGCCTTTAGGATTTCACGAAATCTCGCAATATTGCAGAAACCCTTCCCTTTAAGTAAATCATACCTCATCCTTTTGTAGGCGAAAATGTTGTTCGAGAAAGGTTTATTTGTCTGGTCTAAATACTTCTTCCGCAGCAATATAATTAGCTTCATGTTGCCTAATAACTGACAAAAGATTAATCCTTAGAGTTATGCGTTTGGGTCATTCTTTCTTCCTCGAGAAAAGAAGGTCAGATTGTTATCAATTTATGAATTTCGAAGCACAAAAAACTCCATTAAGCAACTGAAGCTTGTCTAATTTTTGTTCTATCTGGTGAGGAAAGGAAAAACATTTCTTTATAAAGGCATGGTTTCCTAGCAGTGAAGTGTGCTACAGGCCATGGAAAATTTTAAGATTCCGAAACCACGAAAGAGAGAGGACGTAACAGAAAATTTTGCAAAATTCAGCTGGGAAGATGTGACAATTCTAAGACGTATCGGAAATGGAGCTTTTGGCAGTGTGGAACTGGCGAGTTTTCGGGCTGCTGTCGATACCAGTTCCTGCCAAACCGTCGTGATAAAGCAACCAATTGACACTGTTGGACAAACACGCGCATTTGCAAAAGAGGCAAAACTTTTGCAGAGTGTAAAAGGGCACCGAAATATCATCGAATTCATTGCAGTATGTGGAAAGCCTCGATATGGCATTATGCAAGAATATGCGGCTTTCTCTTTTTCAATGTTTGATGACGATACAAACCTCAGCTCTCTTGCTGAATTTCTGTCTCATGTCGACGAGACGTACGATTTTGTTGGGTTTGAAAAGGTACAAACTACAATTGCAAACGATATCATTGATGGACTTTCATTCTTGCATGGGAAAGAAATTGTGCACCGAGACCTCAAGCCGTCAAACATACTGGTGAGCAATATGCATTACAGTAATGTCTCTAAAGAAGAAGCCAGACTACAGTGGCACACAGGACAAGCCCCAATTGTCGCAAAATTGACAGACTTCGGAGAAAGCTGATCTGACATGATTCAAACGAAGTCTCTTATAACTTCTAGAGTAGAAGAGCTCGATCGCGGCAGTCCAGCTTACATGGCACCAGAAATACTTCTTCCAGATAAAAGGCCACAGAATGCCTCCTTAGATGATTTGAAGGCAGTAGACGTTTGGGCCTTCGGCATGGTAATGTTCATGCTTTCTAATCCATCCTGTGAGTACCCTTATAACAGCGAGATTCAAGATGAGCGAAAACAAAACCAATTTTTGAGTGCAAGAGATATTCTTGAGAGAAAAATCCGGCAAGAACAGCAACCTTCGCCAGTGAAAAAGTACGAAAAGCAACAAGCAGTACATTGGGATCTGCTATTGCGACTGCAAGAGTCGTGTGTTTCCTTCGATCCAGAAAGGAGAATTCGAGCTGTTGAAGGAATTACCAAAATAGTCCATGAAGACAAGGTTGTTGTTGGGTGTGAAGTTATCAATTTGGCTGTTAGCCAATTTAGTTCCGTCGAAGAACACAACAAAAAATTGACGATGAAGCTTTTATCACAAGCTGAAGATGGTAGCCATTCCGCAGCAGCAGAACTGAAGACATCCGAATTAATCCCAGAAAACGACGGAACAAATGCTTGCACGTTCCTGTGTCTCAAAATTTGCGATGAACTTCTTGAGCAGTCAAGTGTATTGGGGAGTGATTCAGACTGGTGCAAGAAAATTGAAACCCTTTCTACTAATGTGATCAAGAACTATCCCATTTCGTTGAATCCTTTTCGTTCTAAGGAGTTGTGCTACACAACGCTGGATGCAAAGTTGTTGATGGAGACACATGGGCAACTGAAAAACCATATAGAGCTAAGCGAAGAGCTTCTTGGTGCAAATAATGTATTTTCAAAAGATGGTCGTAGCAATTTGATACTAAAATTGTCAAATATGTGTTCCAAATCAAAATCAGCCCTTGCGATATTTACTTCCGAGCCTTACACTTTGATGATTGGGTGCATCGCAAGGCGCCTTTTTTGTCTGGATACACATCATGTACCCCCAAGCTGTGGTGGTAACTTGAATGGTCAGCTGAGAGTATACGATAACACGGAGGCCACAGCAATCCAAGCAATGTGTAAATGGCTTTGGACTTGTCTCTCAGAATCAGGTGTCCAAAATGGCACTGGCCAGTCATTGTCAGTTGTTACATCAAGAAACAAACAATCAACTGATGGAGAAGAAAGGGTCTCCAGCATCAAAAGTGCTTCTTCTGTGAAAGAGACAGATCATGCTGTGGATGGCAGTCAGGTAAAATAATAATATAGTTTAATTTTCAAATCAATGTTGCTATGACATTGCTTTTGAACTAAAGCAACAGTCATTCAATAAGGCAATAACTTGTTTTTATGATTCATGAGCGTGCAAAGGATGATGGGAAGAACAATTTCTTGAAAGACCCACTGTCGCTGTGGTGATTGGCTAGACGATAGGATATATAATCTCCAACAAAAAATCCTGCATCTGTATAATCACCAAAGCTTTTTCCCTTTGGTGGAGTATTTTTCTTCTCCAAATGAATGAAGGTAGATCACTGTCAGAGTCAACATTCTAGTTTTCGTTATGATATGCAAAATTTTTACATTGAAAAAGTAGAATACCAACAACAGAAGATTCCACAAAATATAAATTGTTGTGTTTTGTTTATAATCAGGCTCTTTCTTGTAATTCTCATAAATTTAAAGCCAATTCTATACTGCTTTACCTTTAAAATAAATTTTGCCATTAAAATGAAATTTTAAACTGAGCTCTTCAAAATTGTAGTTGTAACCAAAAAGTATTGCAGTCACGTATAAATGATAGTTTTCCAAATTATAAATTGTTCTATTCCATAGAGGGATGCAAAGAGAAATCAAAATTACATGCTACATACGAATGACAGACTTTATGAAACTGCTGAAGTCGATGGGAGTGATGATGATGCTCAAAGCCTAAACAGAGATGTAAGCATAGCCGTGGCTGCTAGCATGGAGCCTATCAGTTTATCAAGGTACTTAAACAAAGTTCTATTTATTGTGAAAAGTCCACTTGCGTACACCTCTTAACAATGGAAGCCTGCCTTTAACAGATACTTCGTTGTGACCGATATTACCATATTTCTTTCAAATGCACTGTCACGCTACGGACATTCTCGATAAAGGACATTGATTTTTAGCGCCAATTACGCTCTTCAGGGTTGTTTTCTATGTTCGTAAATCTTTATTTCAACAGTCTACAATCACATGTCTGTGGTAGCATTTCTTGATATTTTGGAATACAGCTGAACTGGCCTATCTCAAACAATTAAGTAGTTCTCCTAAAGAGCTATTCAAGTATTTTTTATAAGAAACCGCTTATAAGAAACTCAACTCTCAGATCGCCCAAAAAAATTAAGAAACTCCAGTACTGGGAAAATATAACTTAAGAAATTATTTTTTTCGATAAAGGAAATCCTCACCACATTTTCAATTCCTTTTTCACTTGCTTCCTGTATCATATTACTCCGGGAATTACTTGAGTAATGTCTAAAAATTGGAATGGCTTCGACAAACCTTGTTTTGAAACGCTCAAGGGGCACAGATAGTAAACATGCAAACTGTTATGGGACTTTGAAGACACTCGTAAGAGACTCTGAGTACTCAAAATCTGGAAATGTTAAGAAACAGTGCTGACCCAAATTCTTAGCTTTTTATTCTGAGCGAGAATCGATATGTTACAGATAATGATTCATATCATTTCTTCAGTGATAGATCTGCCAGTGAAACAGAAGGCGTTAGTGAAACTGAAGATGAAAGTGAAAACATTGCATCACCAGTAGGAATTCCATACAAAAATGATCCTTCACTCCCTGTGTACTCATGGGAGACCTCTGCATACTCGGCAAGTAGCATTGTCCGCATCCTTTTGGCATCATATGCCCCTGAACACCTATGCATCTCACCACCGACGGATGTTGAACACAATGTGGCATTTATTGTTGATAACAAACACCTATCAAATTACTCTGACATCAAATGTGACGATATGGGCTCATGGTTAAACAATGGAACACCCAAGTACAGTTTTCTTGTGAAAAGAAAGGCAGACGGTAGAATCAAACACGTAACACCATGCGTTTCCAGACATTTGAATGAGACTGAAAGCGAAATGTATGTCTTGAAGAAATCGTATCATGTCAATTCGTCAGATAGGACTGTTCGGAAGACTATTTCTACTTTGGAAGGTTTGTTTTTCTACCCTTCTTTTCTTTTCACCTGAGGGGCACGTGACCAAATTTTGGTTGGGGACGTGCCATCCAAGCTTCAAAAACATACCCGAACCTTAAACCATTTTTTAATAATGTATACCCGACCATAGTGACCCGACCTTGTACCAATTTTTCAAAAATAGCCTATCTCTTGGTTCTTTATAACAAAGTCAAAAAATTGGATACCATTCTTTATACCAACATCGCGAAAATCGAAACTCTTTCTTATGCCAAAATCGTAAAGACGATACCCCTCCCGATGGCACGTCCCCAGTACCCAAAATATACATAGTACCCCGCAAGGGGCAGTCATTCCCGTTACTCTTGCTCGGCATACAAGCATTCTTTTAGTAAGAAACTAAGACATTGACCATGTACATCAAATTCTCGATGTATACTTCTTGTGCCAAAAAGAAAACTCTATGAGGCCGTAGCACTGTCTAATATATTACATGCAAAATTTACAATACATGACACTTATAACACTACCTAAAAACTGCTCTACAATACAGCGAAGACGATACCAAACAAACATAAATCCAGACATAACAATTCGTACTGAAGGTTATTGGCATTTTAGTGATATGGAAGTTGGGTTTCGTACAGAGTTTCTTAAAAAAAGATGTGCGTTGTTACATGCAAATTTCTGACGATGCAAATTAATCTAAAACCTTAGCAATGTACAGAACTCTTGTTCAATTAAACAGACTGCCTTCTCTAAAACAGCACATCATAATAGTTGACGTACTATTAAACCAACCATACGGCCCCATGCAAGCAGTAGTTTCGACTGGTACGGATTCTATCAATTTACAGATAATTGGTTTATTTTCCCTTATTTTCTCTCTGTGTATATCATTTATGACTGTTCCTAGGTCTTGAAGAAAAGTCATACACGTTGGTGCAATACCTTTTTAAAGGCAAGGAGCACAGAGTTGACTGTCCAAGACCACACGGAAACTCGAAGATAGGAGGCTCATATCGGCGGGTACGAGACAGTATACGAGATCTGCTGAAGGCATCTGCACACGTAAAAGACGAAACACCAAAGAATGCCTTGGACAAAGTGTATACCTCCGTTGGTGATGTCAGTGAGGCAAAGTGTCTGGGGCAACTGCCACGAGGACCATCCGATGTTTACTATGCACGTTATGCTGAGAAAAAGGCGACACAAGCTCATGTAGGTGAACACCATGCAGACAACGATGCAAGTAGAATGGGACTCGATAGCTTATGGATCATTCTAGAGAGGGCAAAGCGTGAGGACGAATTGAGCAAGGGGGCTGCTTTTATAAGAGAGTGTAGCATTCATCCAGGCCTGGTCGTTGTTTTAGCCAGTAACCGACAGTTGACAGAAGTTGCACAATTCTGCACAAATTCAAGTGATACCAGTGTATTTGGCGTCGATCCAACGTTTAATGTTTTTGAACAAAACATAAGCCTAACAGTAACTTCGTACAGAAACCTCAGGTTGGAAAGTAAAGGAACAGGTAAATGTCCTGTATTTCTTGGTCCAATGCTTATTCATCAACAGAAGGACTGGAGAACATTTTCCAAGTTCGCTTATCACTTGATTGAAGCAAATCCAGAACTGGAAGGTCTTTTAGCCTGTGGCACTGATGGCGAGAAAGCACTGATTGAAGGCTTTAAAAGGAATTTCCGCTTTGCAGTTTTCCTTAGGTGCTTTCTGCATGTCAAAGACAACTTAAAGCGTGAACTGAGAAGCCGTGGTATCAAGGCTGCTCCACAAAAACAGTTTATTGAAGAGATCTTCGGTAAAGTCGATGGGAAAACAAAATTTTTTGGCCTTGTCGATTGTGAGTCTGAAGCTGATTTCCGTACAAAGCTGGATAGCTTGAAAACTGATTGGGATGCAAGAGAAGAAGAGAACGCCAACAACCTTGGAGAGAGGATATCATTCTATGAGTGGTTCTGCAAGGAGAAGGTAATTCAACTTTAGAAAGTTTCATTCAAATTAGTAACATGAACTCTATAGTTTATACTCTTTTCATACTGGAAGTCACGCAAGTTTTAATAGAGTATAAACGGAAACCACTTCTCCTAAAAGTGCCTTCTCACCTTATCAAAACCAAGCTTACTCGTTGAAACCATGGTCATTTTGAAACTACACGTATTTTGTTTATAAGAAACTTGGGTCCGGGGTTGGTAGGCAGTTTCTTAAATTTTAGGGCCATTTTGAAATTTCCATAGTTCTTTTACCGATATCTTGCACTGTCAATTAATGTTTCATGGTTTCGTTTATATTCTTAACAGGATTTAGATCTCCAGCCGAAAATATATCAACAAACAATGAGCATCCTTATTTGCATTTGATGAAATATGAACATGTACTGGCTGCCTCAATGTCACGCATAGCTCACGAAATACAAATGTTCCTTCTTTATGCTTTTATAGAATATGCAGTAATGTCCAACCTGGATTTGGTCTCTTGCACTAATGCAAAAGTGAAGTATCTAGACCAGGAATAAAATCAAATTTCATTTCAAACAGCGATAGATAACAAACATTTTCATCGTTGACAATAAATTTCTCTCAAAATGCTTTCATTTCCTTCATAGGCAGATGTCATTGTTGAGTCTATGTTAAAGCCCGTGCGGACAGAAGCTGGATTAGGTAATCCTCCCCCAGAATACACAACTAATGACACAGAGTCAGCAAATTTTATAGTAAAGCATGGCCTCAGCTTCAATCCCAAGAAACCCCACGATTTCGTAGAAGCTATCAAAGGCATCATTGAGCAGCAGTTTAACAACGAAGATCGTGCTGTTTTCGGAAGAGGCCCATACACAATAAGGGAGGGGTTCAAGCACTTGTTGGTAAAGGATGCAAAATGGAGCACAATGACCATAGCTCAAAGAAAGGGTAGTATCGAGAAATTCTATAATACTGGCATTGATGGTAAAAAGCTACACACTGAACATGTTGCAGATATGACCTCTCTGTTGACTAGCAGCGGCTGTACCACAAAGGAACACGCAAAATTGTCTCTCACAGCTGAGGCCAGTGGAATCAAAACCATTCCATTCTCAATACTGCAGACAATGTTCGACAAAGCCAGCGTTCTTCTAACAGCCCAAGGGCATGTCGTACCAAAACCTGGTGCAACAGATGGTTCTTTCATTGTCGCAGGCCATTCAAACAAGATATTCACAGTGACACCTGGAAGAGGGGGAAGTATCACTTGCGACCGTTCATGTACAAACAAAACAACGGATTTGTGTGAGCATGTCCTAGCAGTTGCGGAAGTACGTGGTCAACTGACCGAATTGGTTGCATGGTACAAACGAGCCAAGAAGAGACCAAGGCTAACTGAGATGGCACTACAAAGTGGACCCAAGACCGCTGGGAAAAAACCCAGTAAACGGAAAAGAACCAATGCAAAGAAAGCACAAATTGACAATTATGTCGATTTGCTGCAGAAACATGAGAATGCTTCAGTTGATTCTCCAACCAGCGATGACTCCGTGACTGTTACGAGTTTACCTTTCTCACAGCCTTTGAGAAGTTAGTCGCATGTAGCCACAAGTCATATGTCAAGAAGTCCACCAGTCACTACCTCAACGTCAACATACACAGGAAGAACGTCAGGTGCTGTACCAATGAGGATTCCAGATCAGCCACCAATCACGGCATATGTTGCACACCACAACACAAATGCAAGCCCAGGAGTTTTAACACAACAACCAGACCAATTAACAAATTTTCCGTTGGATATATTTGGCATGACGGTTCCTTTGACACCAAGGTGTACACCTGGCAGTGGTCTGTTTGGCAGTGTACAACAACCGCAGAGATTTGCTCCTGCCTTCCCTGGAATGAATATGTTTGGTTTCGTAAGTTTACAGTCTGTTGATTATTGATTACAAGTATATGAAATCACTTCATAAGACCAACTGAAAATATGATTAGGACAAACTTGGCGAGACTGCAACATAGCAAAAAAACGCTTTTGTTAAAGCATAGCTTTTGGGCATTTTGTGAATGAGAGAGGCAAGGAATCAAGCAGCTTTGCAGATATGTGTTTGTTTGCATTGAAAGCATCATTCTTCTCCTTTCTATCTTTTGCCAATGATTTATGACTCATTTTCATGAGACCTGTTGAGGAAAGGCAACATACTTTGTCAATTGAGTTGATTCTCTGTCTATGCTGCTTTCTCTTTGTCAAAGAGTCTGTTTCAACCCGCATGCCTTGCACGTGTAATCTCTTGGTTGGCCTTTGTTTTCGCCATTTTCATGGGCCAACAACGGCCCACGAAGGGATTGTATTCGATTTAGATTAGTTGTATGTATGTATATATGTATAGCTATGTAAAAATCAAATTAAAAAAAAAATTAATAAGTTGACAAATAAACAAGGCATGTGGGTTGAAACAGGCCCTTTAAGATTATCAAAAACAAATATTCCTTATAGCTTGAATTTTAATGACGTTAGGGTCAGAGTAGAGGCAGATCTAGTAGTCTCCATTTACTCCCCGATGACCAAACAAGTGCAAAGCTTTAATAACTCCAAATTTGTGACGGTGCTGCTGTAAAAATATCCGTTCACGGATTTGATGGTTTGTCAAGAATCTTCAAACATTTCAGTCATCATTTATTTTCATTATCTATTTATTTCCACAGAACAACGCCTGTCATGGCCTGTCAAGCAACCATGATGCACCGAGACAAGGCTCGTCAACACAGGCAGCCACACATGCCGCCAACCAAGCTGAGTTGTTTACCTTGAAAGCGTTACCTGGAACAACCGTTTCAAAATGCTACGGATGTAGAGGTGATATAGTAAACCCACCAGTAGCTGCACCGGATGATTTTGTTGTGCGTTACCGTGACATCAGGTCGTACTACGACAGGCTGCAACAGAAGTATGTCAAATCAGATGTACCTGAGAATGTCCACTTCCATCTAAGTGCTGCCTGCATAAAGAAACGATACAACCAATTCAACGGAAGAAATTTTGCTGTACCAAGAAATTTGATACCACTGCTGAACCGAGATCACTTACAGCGACTGTTTGATGAGTTCGGTTGGACATTACCGAATAATTAGTGAGGCTGCTGTATTGGTTAGACGGTACCGAATAGTTAGACTGTTGTATCGATTTACATACCCATGGCCGTACACGAATACACAAATCTTTACATCAACATGTCGTGATACGAATTCTGTTCAACTGTAGAAAATTTATAAGAAAGCAAAACAACTGACCTCTTTCTGTGTTATCAAAGGGTGAAAGGCATTCTTTATTTTTGGCGATCTCTAATGACCACGAATGAACGATTGAAAACATGTTGCTAAGCGCACAAATATTAAGGCTCTTATTTCCAGTGAATTTAAAAACGCGGTACGTTTCACAAAGATTGCTCTGCTGGCTTGATTTGTATCCTAATGTTTTCAACCAAGCAGCCTTACATGACAGTTGTACATGCAAATGCTGGCATAAACACAACTGTCATTTCTGTACGGGTATGAGGATTTTGTAAACCTAAAGTATCCCTCGTCACTAGTGTGACTGATTTGCTGGACTTATTTATCTAACGTAGCTTATATCTCCACGTTTTGTTGTTTGTGTTCAGTTATTTGTTGTTGGTACGTTACTGTTGTTTGAAGCGTCAGTTGATTCCCATGTAAAGAGCCAGGAAAAGCATAAGATAGAGGTAAGACCATCGATAATGGCGAAGAAACACACTCGGCCCATTTCTAGCAATATTTGTGAAGTCAGAACAGTCTAAAATGCCAAATTCCTGGAACTGCGAGCAAATAGGAGTTCCAACGGAACTCTGCTTTTTTTTTACCCAAATATTCATACACATTGATGGTGGAAATCATATAAATGATGGAAATAGATATATAAGTGGAACTAGCTAACCTTGCCATTACCGCGACGCCACATAACAGGTTGAGTTTATACATCGGTTTCGTTTGTTTAAGATTTAGGACCAATTCATATATATCATTCAGTCTTTAGTTATCACGGCTCTCTGTGGAAAATCATATAGGTGTTGTTTTTTTGTTTAAGGGTTTGCAAGGGTTGGCATTTAAAGTTGCTTTAAAAATATCTAAGATAGTTACTGTTATTAATAGGCCAATTGTTATCAAAGCTTGAACTTATTTCGTATTTACTCTGCTTTCGTCATATAACCATTTGCGAACTTGATTAATCAATATTTTAGTTTTATTACTGTTGTATTGAATACTTGTATTGAACGCAAGCTTTCTAGAAATTCATGTTGCATTTCTTTGAGCCCATACTTGCAGGTACAGTACTAAACGGTACAGTACAGTCTACATTAATCTAAACGGGGGATCTTCTGATAACCAATTAATAAACAAAGTGGAGTATGGTGACGTAAACTCAGCAAACAGTGTACAATAATTTCTATGAATCAGTCGAAATCACCCCATGAAACATTAACTAAGTCTTTCTGACAAAGTTCAGTCCGTCTCTAAGGAGCCTATCCAGGTTGAAACAAAACGAAAAAGGTACGCGATACCCTCCGTGATGAAGTGGAATTCAATAGATTTATTGGCGTGCAGTTTGGTATGTTATAAAACGAGGGGAGAGCCCCTCATACAGGTGTTCCAAACTCACTGAACTTTACGTCTTCCGATAAATACTCACTGCTGACACGGCCCGATACGTTCAGCTATTACTTTCTAAGGGGATTTCATATTAAATTGATAGTCGTAAATCATTTGCTTCTGTGATAACCATTGGATAAAGTAATTACCTCTAGGAAAATATATGCTTACATGCAGGTACAGCGTAAAACTTGTGATTTTGGAGAGTTCAATACGATTCCGAGTGGTTGGTACACCGGGTGCTTGGACTGAAAAATGCTTGGATTCTGGATTCCGTG
>REGM01000539.1:20281-41666 GCA_004194415.1 Aurelia aurita | reverse complement strand
TGAACTGAATTTGGTGCGTTCAACGAAGAAACATTGCCGCAATTAACTCTGATTTCTAGAACAGGCGATGCGATGACAGCGTGTTCTTTCTGGGAGAAAAATGACTACAGAAAAGATATTGATTATCTAAACTCCATGTTTAATAGTCCTGTCTAATACGAACAACAACTGCCAATCAGTTAAAAAACATTAATTCATTTGCAAACGCATGTCCATCGTTTCCTATGCATGCTCTGCATCGGTCTCTCATTGCATGGAAGGCTCTTCTTATCATTTCTCTTGCCATTGCATTGCACTCTCTTCTTATCGCATCTTTAAGCTGGTTTATATTACGGGGTTGACGATTCCTTCGTACATTAGAAGGTGTCAGATATTCTTTAAACATGGTCAAAAAATAGCATTTTTAGGGGCAAAAATATGCTATGACAAACGCTCAAATCAATGATGCAAGGTTAAATTAGTTAATTCTAGCCTTTTAGAATATTACTTTCTGAAAAATGAAATAAAAACAATAACAAACTTATTGTTTGGGAATTTTAAAGAATTGAGATGTATCAGAAAATCGAGACCATCTGTCATCGACCGGTCAACAAATTTGGGTAACTTTGAGCAACAAATCTATTTCATTGCCAAATATAGGTAAAAGCAATACATCAAAGTTTAAGTTCAAGCTTATGGATTACGAAAATCGATACCATACATTTTTAAGACTCAAGTCACCACCACAGAGGCGCTTTGCAAGTGGCCCGTTTTTTCTGATACACCCAGTATAAAATTGAAAATAGTATCACGTGATACTATTTTCAATATTTAATTTAAGGTTTTTTATAATAGAATAGTGTATGAACCAAGGATACACGGATTTTAACGCCCTAAGCTTGTAATTCATTTATTTATTTATTTATCAATGCATTCATCAAAGTGTAGATGTACAGAAAGGTAAGAAGAGCCATACAAATCTAAGTAATATACATCTTACAATTACTTGTATTGCCGTTGACTGTATTCTTTCATATCAAGTGCCTTGACATATAATACAGTCAACTACATGAGTAAAATGGCCATGGATCTTCCTTGTCACTATAATTCGTCCACTTTAATGAGGAGTCTGCCTTACAAGGGGAATTTCCTTAGAAGCATGTCAATCGGGACAAAAAAGGTAATGTTTGCCTTAATGGGGTGTCCTCCTTATAGAGATGTTCCCCTCATAGAGTATATACAAATGGTACATAGATAAAAAGACCATGTTGCGAGTTAACACGTTCACATTTTGATGTGTAATTTGTTGTAATCTTAGAGCTTTGTAAAGAAACATATAAACAGGATGAAATGGACAAAGAAGAAAAAGAAGCATCAGCAGCAGAAGTTGGGAAAGAAAGGGAAAGGTAATTATATTGTTTATTTTCAGGTAGCAGGAGCGCAAACACAACTTTTCTTCTCTTTTACAGCCCAACTTCTCCTCCCTCTTTCTGGTGTTTAATTTCAATTTGCAGGGAAGGCTTTTCTGGAATCCAGTCGTTCACATTTAAGGCAGCTCAATGTAATCCACCTCCTAACCATATAAGTGGTACGAAGAGAACATGCAATTCTGCTATCCAGGGTGCTTCAAACCATAAAAAGCCTTACTCTTCAACTAGAAGCTAAATCAATGATATAAAAAAATGCAGAACTACTTTACCAGTTTAATGAACAGCTAAGCAAAACCATGCTGCCGATTTTGCTATGCAAGTGGACAAGTTACTTGCAGAGATTGAGATGCGAACAACAAAGGTACAACCTGATGTTTTTGAAGTTCACAATTTTTTAACTACCTTAAACGCATTTGTGTTCTGCATGCTACTTTCGTTAAAAATTCTTCAGTACAGAGGTATTAAATAGTAAAATACTACAGAGCAACTACGCAAACATGCTGCATAGTTTGTTATCTCATTTGTATTGCAATTTATCGAGTTGTACGTGTTTAATGTGTTTAATGTGACAAGAGAGTAAGAACGACTCAATCGCTTTTTGTGGAGCCAGTACTTTTTGGGGAGGTTGCACAAAAGAAAGCAGAGCCACGCACAATGAATGGCTCTTCCAATCGTAAATACCTGCATGCAAGCATTTTATTTCAGTATATGCAATGACCGAGCAAACAAATTGATCAATAGAATACATTTTTTTATTTCTTAGTTCTTTTAAGTAGATGGGTTAAGTTTATTCGACAGTGAAAAGTATTAACCTGGTCAAATTGTTTGAGTAGATAGTTAACTATTATATCCACACTCTGCTGTGTGCTTTGCGCTTTGTTGTTCATCATCAGTCTGTTTTAATGCAATGCAAGAACACAATTTGATGATGTCTTATATCTACATTCCAGTGACAGCAGTGTGTTTTCAACGTAGGAGTTGTGGCGGTAGGGAATGCAGACCTGAGGAAGCACCGGTAATTATGGATTATATTCTTTGTCTTTTTTGCTAATTAAAGTTTACAAGTTACACCACGGGCTTTAGGAAACTCTGAATTAAAAACTAGGTTTTCCAATGATACATCGAGTTTATATTTTTCATTTCATTTGTGATACATCGAGCGTGAAGCGTGCGGCAGAGTGACGTGACCTAGAGCCATTATGCCACTCAAGTGTGGCAAACGAACGGGAGAAGGAGAGAAAGAATGGGCAAGAAGAAAGAAGTCTGGGGACAATAGACTCCTTTGTTTCGCCTGGGCTCCCTGATCTCTCCATGCTCAAAACATTCTAAAGCTTTGAACTATGGGATGCCAGTCAAATGTGAGGGTGATTTCTGCGAATATACGGGGGCTCAGCACATTCATACTCAACAAACAAGATAACCTCCATTGGTTCATGTTGATGAGAGGACAAAGATCTGCAAGGAACGAACAATCGAAAAGGCAAACAAGCAGCAGCGAGTAGCTTTGCTTTTACCCCCTACAGTGGGTAAGTTCAGGTTCTTCACAAACATCGTCGTAACGAACTGAGAGGAGAATTATCTAAAAAAACGACGCGAAACGAAAGAGGGAAAAGTCGATGAGGCCTAAGCGGCCTAGCGCGTGCTCGTCTAGTCGATCACAGAAAACTTGCGAACACGAAAAAAGTGGTTAAAAATTTTGTGCAGTTAACTTCAGCACTTTTCGTGTAAACTAACGTCAAAGTTGTGAGCTTTTCAGACAATCACTTACAAAATGGTTGAGCCACCCCAAAATATTAGGTTTTTCGCCCCTGCTCTCCCCCCTTCCCCCTAGTCAATGTTGCAATACCACTCAAATGTTGTCGAACCATGAATGCCAGCATAATCGAGTACTTTCTTGCAAACAACATTGATATGGGGGGAGGGGGGACCAAAATGTCGTTTTTTACAGGGTGGCTCAACCATTTTGTAAGTGATTGTAGGTTCGTATATATTATCTTTCAACTGAAATCGTTTCCAGCAAACCTTGAGAACATGGTTTTCTTTCCATCTGTGGGACCTCTCAGAATTTTCAAGAATGCCTTTGGCGCCAAAAGCCTGTGAACCGTCTGCTCCTTCGCAGCTTTGCTTTATTGAAACTTCAGGCGCCATTTAGGCTGATTNCTATTGATTCCATGAGTTTCGTTCCTTGTTTCCGTCGTTTGCGTTGAGTGAATTGTGATGCAAGACAAATCGGTATATTGGCTTTTAGGCGATTAACAACAGGAGGACACGGATGTGACGTATTGCTCTTTTGTTGAGCAAAAGCAAACTCCATTGAAATGGCAAATTCCAACCATAGAAATTATCTGCAGCAATTACCTTGGTCGCTTTTTCAAGCAAGCGTTGTCATTGCAGCTGAAAATCGGAAAATCCTAAAATCCATCCAGTTGACAACATTGAGCAAATTATTATGCAACTCTACTACCCTTTCTTCCTTTGATTTGAATAATGGGTCTATTCGTAAGCAACGCAAGAACGTCAGTTGATTGTAAACAAATTTGTTTACAAAATGCTTGCACAAAGTCAATTCTTTGCCTTGACTCGCGAGGTCATACTCAACATACTCAACTCAACTCTTACTAATTCAACTGAATTGATATTGCTGCAGTCGCATCAGTGAGGTAGCCACAACGACTTAGTAAAATACAAACTACAACAAAAGCATTAAGTCTGCGTCTTTTAAACCTGACCAAACCCGTTTTGAGAGACAACCAATCAGACTCCAGCTTTCTTAGACAAGCTTGCGTGAGAACCCGTCAAACCTGTATTACGACGAAAAATTCCAAATATGCGAGGATTTGAGATTCAAAGCCCTAGACCATGCAGCCTCGTATGCGCGCGGTGGGATATACAGCCCCACTTCGGTGTGGGGCAATTATATGAAGAGCGATGTTAAATTTAACTGATACAGCATGAAAAATAGTAGAAAAAATACATCCAAGTTACATGACATTAAGCTGAGAGATAAATAGAAAGAACTCTGAAGAGAGCTTTCAAAGCCTTATGCCCGTTTTCGTGAATACAGGTACACAATTATTATTCATGAAATAAGTACTTCAGAATCGTTTTCATAATAGAAATGTGTATATATTTATGAAGCATCTAACATAAAATAAAAGCGTAAAATACATGAGGAGGGAACAGAGCAAAGAAGAAAGATCAGACATTTAGGGAGTAGGAGGATTTACCAATGGAGCAATTTGTGCATATTTTTGATGATAAATCAGCGGTAGGAAATTTTATATTCATGCAGAATATAGGATGAGAGAGCATGTTGACAACCTAACGGAGAGGTTTTTTGACTCAGCAAAATATTCTGATCTTTCAGATGAAACTTACCAAACAGGACAATTTAATGCTTCACTGTATGTTGCGGTAACTTGAAAATGACTAGCAGACATTCTGTAACGCAGCGTGCTTGTAAAAACCAACCTTGCATTCTGCTGTCTTTCTGAGGATAGAAAGGCGAGAAAACATAGACGGTGCTGATATGTGACAAGTTGCAAATCGTGTGCGTTTGCACCAGGATATCATAAGGGCCTGTTTATATGAGGCGGGCTAGCCGCCTCACCGGGCTTGGCTCGCCTAGGTGAGATCAGACAGAATCCACCGTGAGAACAGAGCTGTTCGAGTGCAATTCAGAAGTGAAATGTCGTTGTTGCACTTGCACGAAAAACTGAAAGATGCCGTAAGTGCATATTACATGGTCGATGGTGTAAGGGTCAGAAGAGAAGGGAATTAGCTATCGCTTACCGGGATTGCATTTTCTCATCTTGAATTACGCTTCGACCCTATTTGGCTTCGGGTCTTGCGTTGTTTCTCTTCTCTGGGTTCGGGGTTGGGGGGAACACTTTGTTTCGTTTCATTTCATTTCCTCACTGCGTGTTCTGTGGCGGGAAAAATGCAGGTTTTCCTTCCAACCCCATCTTCGGGAGGGTAATTTGCTTTTTCGGGAGATGGGCTAGTTCCCTCAAAAGCCCAACTTGCCCTAATGATGAGAAAATGCAACCTTGTGTTTGTTTGATGCTTGTGAAGAAAGATTTACGAAATAGGTTGTAAAATATCTGAAGGGCAGCCAAGCCCCAGCAGCATTGGGCCTACTTATGGGAGTGTAGCTTTAATCTATATATATATAAATATAGATGTCGAATCGAAAATAGTACAATACACAAGTAAGAATATAAAGCAAAACACAGAACATAGTTATATAAAGTCTAGTTATATAAATTCTACTTATATATGACCAGTTATATAAAACGAAATAAGTTTTATACATATATACAGTGCACCGTTAAAAAGGGCCTACCTACTCGAAGAGAACAGGCATCAGTTTGGTCTTTTGCGTTTTTTCATTTTCTTTCAGTTCTGAGTAGTTTTCACTAGGAGGGCATCTTCAGAGCAACTGATTAATTCGAAATATTTACCTCTATTCACAGAAAACTATATGTCCATATAAGGTTAATTAATTGACATATATAATTTTGTCCTTATAAAGTAAAAATGTTCATGTCCTAGGTTGTTGTTGTTATTGGCCTCGTCCTCATTATTTTCAGTAGAGTCGTTGTTGTTGTAAGGCTATTGCTTCTGATGATGCAATATGATGCGGTGTTGCTGATGCCTGTTCTCATCGATTAGCTAGGCCCTCTTTCCTCTTTTTCACAGCAAAAACTTTCGGACACTAAGTGCTTCGGACCACAGGAAATTTCGGACATTGAAATGTTACGGAACTTTAAAATGTCCGAAAATATTAGCGTCCAAAATTAGTTGCGTTTAATGTAAGCACGTGTGTGATTTTGTTTACTCTATTTAAACCGTACTCCACATACTTCCGTTGATTGCCATAAAAATGGCCTGTTTACAGGAGAGTTTTCTGAATCCTCCCCAAAGGACCTGAACTATTTTTTTTTTTATATATATATCATTAAAACTAAAAACATACAACTTGCAATACATTGTACTATCCATAGCCAAAATAGACACAGGGTCACCGAGTTCTGGCTATGAATGGTACTTACAATTTTCAACTTTAAATAAACTTTAACAAAAGAAAGGGAAGTAAGAGAAATTAATGTAAATGAAAAGAAGCTAAAGTGTGTCTCAAAATAGATGTCAGGACATTCCACAGAACAAGAATAGACCTCTTTCGCAATGACGCCAGCTCCGAAACGCATCCCGGAACACCCCCACCCCCGACACGACGCGGAGCCAATTCCCAAAGCGCGCACCGCCCCCAGCAACGGCGGAACAGCTGTGCACATACAAAACTATTCCACCCACCGCCGAGAGCAGCGCACACCCAGAGACCCAGCCCCACACCACACCGAGAACAAACACGCCCCAGGACACATTCCAAAGAACCAACACTGCGAAAGAGGTCTATCGACAGATTTGATGTATGGTTGATGATTGTGATTTCCGCAGACTTCACCAGCATCTATTTTGAGACAGACCTAAAAGATAGAAAGGTTAAGGGCTGCTGCTGTTTTAATGTCATTCATCTCTAGTCAAACCGACCCGTATCTTTAATAAAGGATATGGTGGACTCCAGAATAATGCTATCTTCAACAACGGTACAACGGGGGCTTCCATATAGAAGAAGATTGCATTGGGATTTATCATCAAGGCAAGTAATATCAATTCCTGGGATATCTGAGAGCTGGCCAAAGAGATCTAAACGAAGGGCGTGATACTGAGGGCAGTGCAGGAGAAAATGTTCATTATCCTCATTGGCTAAACCGCAAGTACAGACTGGAGTAAGGCAGTCAAATGCATGTCTGAAACGATGTTCATTTAGGGCACTAAACTGAAGACGGAGCCTAGTCAATAATCTTATACCTGAAATATCAGATATGCGATAAGTAGGTTTTTTAACTGGTCGAATAATTGAGAGCAATTTCTGTTTAAACTGTGCGATTGAAGTAGAATTTTGGATCTCGCTGTCAAGTGAATTCCACTCGAACAGTGTGTTTTGAAAATACGTGTTAGAAAAACGAACCGTTCTTGCCGCTGGTTGTTCATATGCATTTGGTTTCCGAAAATTATATGTTAACTGACGCTCCTGTGGTATTTCGTTGAAAAGATATTCAGGCGATTTAGATCTTTTAAGAGAAAAGAAATGAGTCAGTCTACGGTACCATCGTCTGTGATACAAAGTTTCCCAACCCAGTTCTTCGTAAAGCCTCTGTCTACTTGTACCCCTCCATGTGCCAGTCACTGCCAAAGCCGCTGTATATTGTACCTGCTCCAATTTTTTTGTGATTTCAAGGTGCATTTCAGGATCAAATCTATGGTAGATTATATCTCCGTAATCTAAGTGTGGTCTTATATAAAGCTTATAAACTTGATCGAGAACTTCCCTAGAAACATATTTAGAGAGATATTTTATCAACCCAATACCTCTACGTGCCTTCAAAATTACCTCTCGTATGTGGCTTTGAAAATCAAGTTTGGAATCTAGAATCATTCCCAGGTGCTTATGTTCTGAGCTTTTTTTTATTTCATCATTCCCTAATTTGAGAATGGGACGGTTTAGCTTAGTTCGTTTCCAAGAAAAGATAACTTCCTCTGTTTTTTCAGCATTGAACAACATTTTCCATTGCCGCGCCCAAATACGAATCTTTTCGAGGTCACTGTTCAAATCTAGGCCAGTGTCATGTTCGTTTTTTACAGCGGAAAAAAGAGACGTGTCGTCTGCAAATAGCTTTACTCCACACGAGACATCCTCAGAAAGATCATTGATGTATACAAGAAAGAATATAAGGGACCAAGAACTGAGCCCTGAGGTACACCAGCTGATACTGTGGACCAATTAGAACATTTACCGTTTAATACAACACGTTGTTTACGATCATGTAAGAAATCCTGGATAATTTTGAGAAGATTACCACCTATGCCATTGCATTTCAATTTGTATATTAGCCCTTCGTGCCATACCCTGTCAAATGCCTTGGACAAGTCTAGAAAGACAGCTCTAGTTTCCATACTAGGAACGTCCTCAAAGGCACTATAAATTGTGTGCGTTATTGACAACAGTTGGTTGATAGTTGAGTCACCCGGACGAAAGCCAGATTGATTTAGAGTTATAAGGCTATGGTCACATAAATGCTTATAAATCGTATCAAATAAAAGCTTTTCAAAGATCTTACCAAAGATTGGTAATAGGGAAATTGGGCGATAGTTCTCTTTGCTCTGTCTACTGTTCTTCTTGTGAACAGGAATTATATTCGCTCTCTTCCACGAAGTAGGGTAAACACCAGTTTCTAGGCACTTTTCAAAGATCAAACACAAAGGCTCTACAATTGCACTATCACAGATCTTAATCATTGAGATGGAAATATCATCACAACCATGCGCCTTCTTTGCATCAAGAGAGCGAATAATCTTAAGGACTTTTTCTCTATCTACATGCACACTCTGTAATAACGTGGAACACCTTGATCGCAAAACAGGAAGAGTACTACCAGTCGCTATGGCACTTCATTGCTCCACAAAATATTCATTAAAAATATTTGGCTTAACTTCTAGATTGGTGACAAAAAGACCATTTTCTAAGAGTGGCGGTATATTCGCAAATTTCTTTTTGTCAATGAGCTTATTCAAAATGCTCCAATACGATTTTACCCCTATATGGGGATCAGACAACTTTTTACCCAAGTTTGAATAAAACTTATTCTTGGTTGCAATTATTTTCCTAGTATTTTCAAGTTGAAGGTTTCGAACTAAGTTCCAGTCCTCTTGCTTCCTTCCTCGGTTTATAAACCTTCTGTAAACCCTATGCTTTCGTTTAAAGATCCTTTCCTGACCGGCAGCCTCTGCAGCAGGGGTGGAAAATATTTTTTTCTCACTGGGACCACGGTTTGGATATCAAAAATTGTCTGTACATCAAACAAGCAGTAAAAGAAAACCGCCATTTAAAAATTGAGCATTTAAAATCTAAACAGGAACGAATTGATTTAGAGGATGAAATTTGCAACATAAAAATACGGGAAATTAAACCATATTCAATGACTCAAGAAGAAGCAATTTATAGTATGGAAATATGATTCAACAGGTATTTATACAAGTTATGAATTTTCAGCATTCCAAATTTGCTGGCATTCCACGTTACTTCAAAAAGTTATTTTTTGGAGTTTTAAAATGGAATTTTAAATTTTGAAAAAACTAAGCAATTTACCAGCAGCCTTAAAACTTGGAAAACAATAAACTCTTTCTGACTTTTTTAAAATTATTTTTTCAGATTGTGAAATCCTGAAATTGTTTCGCCCAATTGCTTCCAAACAGTTAAAAAAGGCTCTTTGACACTTGTATGAATTAAACAGATAAATTAGAAGACCATGAGATAGAGACATTGCAGATATAATGCAGATGAACATGGCACATTTTAATTAACACTGATGAAGAGTGTACGGTAAATGGGGCCCCAAGTGGCCCGAAGGCCTCTTGGGGGCCGATAATTGTCTGTGGAAAATATTTGTTACGCTGATTTTCCACAAGTTTTAGAACTGATCAGAAAACTAAAGCACAGACTTAAATAGTATTAGCAGACTGAGCCAAATATGGAAGGAGGAAATACGTTCCCAAATTTGATTGGCTGAAGGATGCTTACGTGCAAGGATTACGAAATAGGGAACTACGAACCCCAATGCGTAGGATACAAAGGAACCAATTATGACACATGGTTTCTGTGGGGGAGTATCCCCGTGGGGACTCGCTATTCTGACATACATTGACCGCGGTCAAAGTCCACCCCGAATTCTCGTTTTCTTTGTAATATGCGAAGACCATAGCGCGAGTGCTAGCAGACTTTCGGGGTGACAACCACAACGCAACATCTCCAAGTAATGGCGGATTTTGTCTTCGCTCCAAGTCAAGTTCAACATCTGACTGGTAGACTGGTTGGTAAGTGAAGTCTTTTGGTTGATATAATAGTTTGCATTATCAATTATTTGATTGAGCTGTACAGTTAGAGAGATAATTCACATATACCATGCTAACCATAGTGTCCCAAGCAAGCCTGATAACGGAAGCTTTTAGCCTTATATTAGGCCTACTGAGGCCTATTTGCTGTTTATATTCTTTTCATACTGCATGCAGGTTTATATAGACATCAACAGCTTTTAGTCTAAAATTAGTCTTTAGTCTTTAGAAACTCACTAGAAATAGAAACAATAGAGAAATTAAAAAGACTGTTGTAGACTTCTAATTTATAAACCATTCAATCAATGCTGTAAAATTTGAAACAAACAAATTTTCTTCTGTAAATATATCAGCAGTAGCTTTAGATAGCAATTATGATGAATACTAACAAATCAACCTGGACTGGACCAGTGGCGTAGCCAGGGTGCTGTCATTGAGGGGGCAAAATTGCGAGTGAAGAGAGCAAGAATTGGGGGTCTAGGGGCTTGCCCCTGGAAAAGTTTTGGGGCCACACCCTTCAGAACGTCGGAAAATGCCCCTTTTTGGAGATCATCCTAAAATGAGACGGAGAAGAGTCCTCATGATGGGCTATTTGGCGAGAAAAACTTCCATATTAATCATGACAAGGTGTGGAGACATTCATGATCTTGATCTTCATCTTTAGTGCTGTAATATTTCAAAAGTTTGATAACGAAAGACATGAAATTTCATTGTGCCGATTCTATTGCAGATTTGGGCTTTTCTCAGACACCAACATTTTGACCATTGGGGGGTGAACACGGCCCCCTCCCCCTCTTGTCCACTGGCTACGCTACTGGACTGGACACTAGTTTGCATGCAATAACCTTTTAGCTATTCTAAAAAGAATCTGAATCAAGCAATATGTTGATACATTTTGTAGAATTCTGGAATCTGCACAACAGTGATAGAAGCTCTAACACCACTCAATTGAACCTTTCATATAAAAATGTAGACAAATGTCGCTTGATCCAGACTCATTCATAGAATAGCTAAAAGGACTATTGTAGGTTCATGTGCAGTTATTAGATAGAAGTTTCTGTAATATTTTCTTGTCCTAATTTACAATTTTAATTACTAAAATCTGCCAACCAAGATCTTTCATCAATGGAGTTAAACAACTGGCATACAATACAGGCCTTGAGTACTGTATACTGTATGATACAGGAGGACTAGGAACCATATGCCAATTAAAAAGCTACCCATTTCTAGTGGAGCATTTACATTTTGAGACCCATTTTTAGGGATTCTCAAGGTTTAAAACCCAGCCTTATGAATCCCGTTGTTCTATGTATGGAAGTTACCCCCCCCCTGCAGGTATTTGGTCAAAGAATATTCCCCACTCCCTGGGATTTTACAGCAAGTTTTGTCCCACTCCTGGGCCATTTGACAACACAGAATCTTTTGAATTATCAGTTACTGGGAATGTGGCATGTTCTCAGTGCCCAGCCCCCAGGCATCACCCCCTGGCATTTGTGTAATAAAGTGAATAAAGACATTACTCTCATCATGACAGAATGTATAGACAAAATGAGGGCACTTGTGATGTTGGTGGACTTGTTATTTTGTCTTTCAAATCTTTGTTGAAGCCATCATAAAAAGACCACGATTCCTTATACCGAATCAATGCTGTATAATGTGACCCAGATGCACTCCACAAAGTAGCTCCAACCAGATGATATCTAAAAGTAAGAATGAAAGGTATTTATCATTCATTATCAAGGGGGCATTTCATTAGAAAATCACTGCAATTTTACTGTTCCTAGTTCTATAGGGGGGGGGGGAGCTAAAAATAAAACTGAAAAAGATATACCCTTTGACCTTTGAGTTGCAGAATTGGCCTGCAACTATTTTTACAAATATCTTTTAGCTGCAATTTTTCCAGAAATTTAATTTTACATATGTAGATTTGTTCAATGTTTCTTATTCAGGAGAGGGGCTAATTCCTCCAAGAACAAAACTTGAAAAAGAAATGCATATATCTCTGTCTTTAAGTTGAACTAATTTTTACTAATCTGTTTTAGCTACAACAATTTTTCCAGAAATAGATTTTTACATAAGTGCAGAAGATTTCTTCATTGTTATATTTATTGAATAAGATACAGACCTTTGTCCGTTCAAGAGTCTGATACACAATGGGATGTTTCCAAAGGGTAGATTGCCATTCTTGCTAGGAAGGTCAACTTGTACGGGCAACAAGGAGGGAACTTCACAGTTGCTAAATTTCTTTGGCTCAAATAACCTTTCACCATTGCAGTAAAATTTTATTTCGCTTGAAGAGAAATGAATCNATTTCATTAGAAAATTACTGCAATTGTACTGTTCCTAGTTCTATAGGGGGGGGAGCGCTAAAAATAAAACTGAAAAAGAAAGGTCTCTCTATCCTTAATATACCCTTTGACCTTTGAGTTGCAGAATTGGCCTGCAACTACCTTTAACCTTTGAATTGCAGAATTGGTCTGCAACTATTTTTACAAATATCTTTTAGCTGCAATTTTCCCAGAAATTTGATTTTACAAATGTAGATTTGTTCAATGTTTTTTATTCAGGAGAGGGGCTAATTCCTCCAAGAACAAAACTTGATAAAGAAATGCATATATCTCTGTCTTTAAGGTGAACTAATTTTTACTAATCTGTTTTAGCTAACAACAATTTTTCCAGAAATAGATTTTTACATAAGTGCAGAAGATTTCTTCATTGTTATATTTATTGAATAAGATACAGACCTTTGTCCGTTCAAGAGTCTGATTCACAATGGGATGTTTCCAAAGGGTAGATTGCCATTCTTGCTAGGAAGGTCAACTTGTACGGGCAACAAGGAGGGAACTTCACAGTTGCTAAATTTCTTTGGCTCAAATAACCTTTCACCATTGCAGTAAAATTTTATTTCGCTTGAAGAGAAATGAATCAGAAGTTAAAAATCATTTTTTCATAGTGATACCAATCCTGACCTAAATATGAGTTTATTTTTTCTAATTTAAAGACAGGTCATGTGAAAACATAATTTTTTTATGAGTTACTTTTGCATTTTCCTCTTGGAATTTCCATAGAAGAATACTTTGATATGACAGGTTTTATTCAGAACTAAATACTATATATTATCATTCATCAAGATGCACCAAGAGTACAAACCATTTATGTTTAATATCTTCGAACCCTCAAATAATTTTTAATGCCAAACTGAAAATTCATTAAGAACTATGTTATAGCAGAAGCCTTGCGCACATTAAAAATGATAAGAATTCTCAAGAATTCTCAAGAATTTTCAAGAATTCTTCACATTATGATAAGAATTCTTGAGCCATATGAAAGACTATAAATTTGTTTAAACAAGTATTCTTGAGAAACTAACACTATTCTTAAATATTATTGAGAATTTTTAGGCAGAAAAACCATGTAAATGTGCGCAATGCCTGTACTGTAGCACTAAAAAAATAGGAGTTTACATCCATTTTTCCCGTGAACTGCAAATCAATACTAAAATCACGCCTGCTTGCTTTCAAATTTAATAGATTCATCTTGAAATGTAGACAAACGTAGCTCATTTTGCAAGAGTTTTAACGCCCTGAAAGTGATAGACTTCTTGTTATTTACTTCCCTTATTATTTTGATCTTCTTTCTCATCCGTTATTAATTTTTATTTCAATTAGGAACAGAAACTTACTTTTTTCCAGTTTCTGTATTAAGCTGTTCACTTGGAAATGTCAGCTCGATTGGAAATGATTCTCCTTGTATTTTCCGTCCACAGCGTGAAGAGGAACCCTTTAAAAGCCATTCATTGACAAAAGATGCAACATCAGCTGCTGACAACAGTTTCGTTCCAGGTAAACGAGGAAAGAGCTTAAATGTTTTGTGCAATGCACCTTGGGGACATGCTGGACTGGAACAAGTGGACGTGATTGAATGTTCATAGGCAAATGAGAGATGACGAACAAACATCTCCTGTTCATTTCCATACATGTTTATTATGTCGTGGACCGGTTCTAATCCATTCATTTTGGCAATGTGCAACTTAGCTTCAAGATACTGGCACAGTGGCACAAATCTAAAAACTCTTGCTATCTNCGTCCACAGCGTGAAGAGGAACCCTTTAAAAGCCATTCATTGACAAAAGATGCAACATCAGCTGCTGACAACAGTTTCGTTCCAGGTAAACGAGGAAAGAGCTTAAATGTTTTGTGCAATGCACCTTGGGGACATGCTGGACTGGAACAAGTGGACGTGATTGAATGTTCATAGGCAAATGAGAGATGACGAACAAACATCTCCTGTTCATTTCCATACATGTTTATTATGTCGTGGACCGGTTCTAATCCATTCATTTTGGCAATGTGCAACTTAGCTTCAAGATACTGGCACAGTGGCACGAATCTAAAAACTCTTGCTATCTCATCATTGCGTACCATGTTCCAAGCTGCTCGATATGCTTTTGGATGTGCGAGATTTGCAACTGCTAGTAACATCAGCCAATTGTCAACCGGGCAAGTATTAGAGAGTTTGACAACTCTGTTTCCGGTTGCAATAGATCCTCCCCATGATGGTATCGCTGACCGCTGTTCTGCATTGGATGTAGGCTTCATTGTATTTTGCTTGGGACGCCTCTGGGGCGCTGTTTTCTCTAATTTTTCCGGTTCCCTGATACTTGCTGGTGTTGTACTTGGGGCATCTTCTGGTTCGCACACATCTCCTGTTACGACGCTTATCTCGATTTCTTTTTCTACTTCTTCACCGGGTAATTTAAACTTTTTTGACTCGCGAAATTCATTAGCTACTTGACCGCTGCGACCTCGGGACTTCCAGTGTTCTAATTTGCGTTTACGAGATTTGTTACTCTTCAATGGTCTAATGTTTTGATGTTGTGCACTTGCATTTGTTCCTTTCCTTTTTTGGTGAAGGGCCTGTGACTTGCATGAATTCAACGGAATTCTTTGACTTTGATCTTTAAGAAGAGTTTTGTCGACTCTTTCCACCATTTCTGTTAATTTATCTAACGTTACTCTCAGCATTGCTCTGTCATTACACTCGTGAATCTTGTTCTTCAATGTTTCTACAGATGAAATACATTTGCGACGAAGAATTTTTACTGAGTTCGATTTTGACGTTTTTAATGTCTCATAATTTTCAAAATCATCAAGGGAATCCCTATCGTTGTCCTTATTTTCATTATGTACATCGTTCTCAATATTTACATCAACCCGTGCATCATTATCACCATAGCTGTTTGTTTCTTTGTCATCGACTGTCGCATCCTCTGGACAAGCAGAATCCGCCAGTGCACGTTCTAGAAGTCGATCGTCAACTTTCAGAAAGTCTTGATGCAAGTACGCAATTGGCAAACAATCCCAATCAATACCTGGAACGTATTTGAAGACGTAAAACATGTGCTTGCATGGTAACTTATACCGGCGCCAATCCATACATTCGCATCGAGGAAGTTTCAAATCGCAAGTGTAAACTTTCTGATCATTTGAAGATTTGACTTCAAACAATTTATTTTCGATATCTATTTGTAGCAAATTCTTTTTACCATTAAAGTCTGTTTCAGCATTCTTAATTCGAGGTAAGCAATGTTCAATGAATTTTTGTGGTCGACCTTTAAGAAATGGGGGAATAAAAGATCCGTATGACCGTATTCCATTTATATCTTTTGATTTGACATTTGCTGTCAGGTACTCTCTGTACAAGTGAGGTAGAAATTTATCGATCACCAGTGATATTATAGAACAGAGGGATTTTTCTGCGGATCTTTTCAAAAACTTATATTTCAGAAGCTTATTT
Organism: Aurelia aurita; assembly: GCA_004194415.1. Classification (NCBI taxonomy): domain Eukaryota; kingdom Metazoa; phylum Cnidaria; class Scyphozoa; order Semaeostomeae; family Ulmaridae; genus Aurelia; species Aurelia aurita. The sequence continues at coordinate 25,506 of REGM01000539.1, read as the reverse complement.
AGAGATTCAGCTCCATTGTTCGTGTTAATATTTCGATCTAATTCGTTCTCTCTGAATGCGCGTGCCCAGCGTTCTGGGCAAGACAGCCACCACTGGTTAATGTAATGTCGAACGTTTGGTTTCGAATTCCAGACTTCGGAAGATTTAAGGTCATCAACAGCAAGTTGAAAAGGATTACCGATCTCTTTATCATTTGCCGGAGCATCAGCTATTGCACGCAAATATTTCAATAACTGTTTTCTATCTTCGTGAGTTAGCATTGACTCCTTGCGTTTTGTCCAGCGTTCCCAGGCTTGCTCTTTGTGAAATGCACATATCAGTACTTTTGTACCACATTCTGAGAATACTGTAAATATAGAAAGTAGTAGTAGTATTTCACTTACATATTTATTTGTAAATATTACTGTCATTGTTTCCTGTTCCTTTATTTTGCTATGAAATGAAATCTTTCAACTACTGCATAAGACTGACCGATTTGGGGGTGCTTTTCATTGATCATTTACTGGAATAAAATTTGAATTGAAGATAAAGACAACATATTGGTAATGCGAACCCGAGAACCTGTTAAATCCCATACTTCAAAACTTACCGTGCTTAAATGTATGGGGACAGAGGATGAGGATAAAGCTTGGAACGCAAGAGCACGGGAAGCTTCGAAGCACAAGTGAGAATAGGGACGAGATCACCAAAGCATAGGTAGCACATAAAGCACCGGATGTATTAGAAACTGGAAGTGCCTACCGCTACGTAAATACTAATGAGCAATGCACACATTCAACGAACTTAAAAATGCATTGTGAAAGAAACATTTAAACTTTTTGGATGATACGATTTATTCATCAATGAAATTTACTCACCCAATTCAACAGCGTTAATCTCGATTTCGGAATAATCACACATGAAAAATCTTGGTTTCCAGCTTGGATTCCAGTTCTTCAAAACAAGCAATGCCTCTTGAACTGATTCTGTGTTTTCTTCTTGAGTGATGAATTCGGCTGAAACAAAATTCAAATATTTAATTTCTTATATTATAATTTGTATTAGCAAAAAGAAACAAGGAACTTTTTAAAACCTACGTTCAACATGATAGATTAATTATTGGAACTAACTTGTTGTATGTATTACAAAGGTCTTTAAAGCTTGGTACCCACTACGCGATGAGCATGTTCATTTTGAAGAGTATTGTAGCCATTGGAATTTTTCAATGAGTACCAATGAGTACCAACAAAAAGTATATCAATTACACGATGAGCCTGATAGTTGCGACAATGGTCAAAATAAAAGAATAATTATACCCAAAATAAGTTCATTTAAATTTACCTGCAATTTTGTACCCAGCATTTGTATTTACGATGACAAAGAACAAAGGAAGCACGTATTTTGTTTTGTATGTTGCATCCATCAAGCATATGTTGTTTCCGTAGTTTTTCAAGAGTTCTTGCTGCCATGGTTCTTGGTGGACGTAGAGTAGCTTTTGTTCGAATTGTTTTGAATTTATTTGGTGCGGATTGAAGTCTCCTGCATCCGTTGAATCTTCACTGCTGGGGTTGTGCAAATCATCTTGAAGTTTGTCTTCTCCGCCATCACAAATTTTACTTACTCTGAAAGAAAACTTTCGTGCAGGGTCTTGCTGCTCCCATTCTTTGATCTTCTTTTGCAAATTTACCTGGTCCATACAGCTCAGTTTATGCTTCGTGGCAGCAATGTACATATGATTAACAATGCATCTGTCTCTTGGAAAGAATGCAGTGTTCAATGCATCTGGCTTTCTGCTGGTGTGTGCAAACATATCATTCAAGACAAAATCTTTGAGTAAGTCTCTCATTGTCAGGACGTCGGATACACCTAAGAGCGAAGAGAAATATTCTTTCTACCGTATATTCTCTACATTTGATCCCAGATGAAGGCAGTAAATTGATGACGAAAAGCATGGTATCGAAAAGCTAGACATAAGTCAGGATGAAGTTTGATACTAAATTGCACATATATACCATAAAGAACTTTGGATTTTTCTTTGTGTTATGTAAGTTAGTTTCTTAACGTTTGTCGCTCTATGTCATGTAGTTAAAAATGTGGTTAACGGGTGGTTAAAAAAGTTTGTGCTTCGTGAATGATGATCCTGATTTCAAGGTTGTCGCAGAGAATTTTCCGTTGTACACTTTAGCATATGCCTAATGAATCCTCAAGATATTTCCTTATAAAACATGCAACCTCAGTTTATCATAACTTGTTGTGTTTTAAATCAGTGTAAAATTGAATTTCTTCAAATTTCTAATCTTGTTTCTAATTTCGTTTCTAATCTTGTTTCTAAAGACAGCAAAGCTTCCTACCTGAATTTGTTAGTTTGTGAATTTGTTCTTTCACCTTCTGGTTTATTGGTTGGCCCAACCCAGCAAAAAACACCAACAGCATGCGATGTATGGGCGCACTGGTCCGGAACACACATATAATAATGCTTGGTCGTTTTCAAATTTGGATTTTCGATATTTTTCTTCAACTTGCTCAACCACTCCTTCTTTGTAAATCTGTCAAACTGCAAAAGAAGACCTATGGTTTATGGTTGAAAATAGTATTTTTCTAAGAGGAAATATTTACCTCATGCTGAGGTAAGGAAACACCAAAATTAGCTGGTCTGCAATGTTAGTTATTTTCTTTGCACTCTGTTACATTAGAAATTAGTAACGATAGGCAAGACCTGCTCGGCAGCCATTGAATCTCCTTTTCGGCATATTTTTTCTGACATAGACATATTCCTTCGACCGTGTGATGTTTCACTACTTTTAACATCTGCAAAGAAAAGTTATACTGTGCTGCAAAAACTAGATATTTGCTTACTTATTCAAGATGATTGTAGCTGGGCATTAATATATCTAAAACAGGGACATGATAACATGTTCTAAGACTTAACTTAAAGGGGATCTAAGCACATATAAGCCTTTGGAAAAAGTAGCTATGCAAAGACAATAGGCTGTGACACGTGCCGAATCACATTTGAGTAACTGATCTACGTCAACAGGAATTACTTATATCTAATAGACTAGAATTTGACCGCAAGTGGCTTGAGCTACTTTTATATGCTTAGATTCTCTTTAAACTAGCTTACATTTCTGCGACTTTCAGTCGTTGCTTTATCAGATATGTCATACTCTGGGTACACTGTTACAGATCGAACAAAGATCTTTGCAGGACAGCCAAGTTTTCGCGAATCTTGCAATCTCGTACGTCGCTTTTTCCAAGTTGGGTGATTATTGATGCCCTCCTGAAAAGTCGTAAATAAAACACAGATGTAATATTGTGCATTTCATTTGTTAAGATTCTTGTAGCATTATGTGCATGAGATTTGAATACAACTGCCTTATCAAAGCTGTTAAGTTGCCGTTGTATTAGGGAACAAAGTTTTATCATCTAAGGTGATCCTGATCAGGGCCTTCTTTAACATACTAACTGGGTGGGCCATAGCTCCTCCAGCCCCGTCTTTAGTCCTATTGTCTTTCCGTTTCCAACAATAGGTCTATTGTTCCTTTAATCAAGAAAACAATGGATGCCCCCCAGCTATGGTCCCTTAAAAAAAGGCTCTGATCCTGATTCTAAAAGATGGAAAATTGGGGGAAATAACGGCGACTCGTTCTATATACTGCTCGCCTTTTTAGAAATATATAATTCTGTATGCCAACGATTAAGGAAAGCCTGAACTGTCAAGCATATTGTAGACCGTATACAACGACGTCAGAAGGCATTGCTGCCAAGTGCCAAGTGCCAAGATTGTTGTTATTTCAAAAGAGAAGCAATGGTAAAAATTCAAAATAAAGAATAACCTCTGGTGAATCTTTCTTATTTTTGTCATGTCTGTTCTGTCCGTAAGTACATTCGAGTTGCACATTGGATTCTACCTTAAACGGACTGCCAATGAATTTTATCGGATTGTGTCCACGAGTGCTCTGCCAGACTGGATCCCCTGAAATGAAAGACATGTTTTGGTAAACTTTTGCCCTCCTTATGTATCATATAGCTTCAAATATCAAGGGGTTTTTATAAACAATGACCCACTTCTGGAGAATTCTGCAAAGGAAGACCCTTTCTCGTGCTTGGCAGTGGTTTCAGAAGTGTGCGTGCAATTTTTTATTAATCATTAAGTTGGATTTCCTTCAACTAAAATTCGTTGAGAAGAAAGGGTAAATGTAAAAAAAAATATTTTTCTTAGTATCCAGTATCCCAAATATTGGCTGGTCTTGTGTACGTTGCGGTCTTCTATAGTTTTCATATAAAAAATGAGGGTATCCCTTCACCCAACTGGGGGCTCGCTGTGCGGTTAGAAAATTGAAAGCTTACCTTCTGTACAAGTTAACCTTCTCTGCGGCTCTTTTTTTCCTGATCCCTCTACTGTCGAATTAGCCTGATCTTCACCTTCTTGTTCTTTGTGATTATTTTCTGAAGGAACTTTTATCTGATCTTCACTGTTGTGATTGTATTTTCTCTCTACCGATTATTATTATTATTATTATTAAATTCTTTAAAGTTGGTTTAAAAGAATAGCTCTAATATGAACTAATTAAGACCAACTATTTACAACAACAAAAAATACAGTTTTTAAATATAAACGTAAATACCCTATTCACAAAATCAGCCACAAGAATATACATCGAGTGTTCGTTATTTACATATTTTACAACGGCAATTCTCTCCATTCCATATTTTTATGCATGTCTTGAAGGAACAGACGGAGGTGGCAATTTTTGTGTCATTTGTTAGGGAATTCCATAATATGCTGCCGCGAAAAGATAAACTATCGTTGCCATAAGTATTTGTCTTAGTTTGAGGCAACATCAACAGATTCTTTGATCTTAAATTATAATTATTTTCCTTTTCCTGGAACATATCCCACAAAAAAGAAGGATTTTGTTGTGTTAAACAGCTATAAACCTCGAGCATTAACTTTTGCAAGTTTTTATTATGAATAGTGCACTCATTTGCTCTCTGCAACAACTCTTCAAAAGAGGATGTATAATCGTTTAAGAGAATTCGAAGTGCTCTCTTATGGGTGCGATTTAAATCATTATTGGCAACCTTTCCGCAAAACATCCATATCAACGGACAGTAATTAAACTGAGACATTATGAATGAGTTGTACAGTAAAAGAGATTGTTTCTCATTTAAATAATTTGAGATTCTAGAGAAGGCACTGATCTTGTTGTTTGCTTTTTGGGTTAATTTTGCTACATGTTGGT
>REGM01000538.1:85525-100015 GCA_004194415.1 Aurelia aurita | reverse complement strand
TTCTACATGACTCTGAATGGTCACCACTAATCATTTTTTCTTTATTCATCTAAAAATTTACAAGACATGTTGAAACCTGCTATACTTTCTAATTACTATACAACTATACAACACTACTGGGACGATACCACAGGGAGCAAAAGACAATGACTACCCCATTGCCATTACATAAAGACATACAACAAAGAAAGGAAATTTTCAAAATACAAGCGGAAAAGGAAGCTACAAGTTAAGGTAGCTTGCAACCAAATAATTGCGAGTATAGGTTCAAAGTTTAAAACTAAACGTTGTATATTTCAAATTGATTATTTGGTTGCAAACTTCCTTAAGAAATCACATAATTACAAACAAAAAGGACTATTAAAACAAACACATACAGAAGGGGTCGGTGTGTTCTATTTTGGGATATGAGTAATCTTCAATCTAAGCTTTGTATTGGATCCGCTTGATATAGACTGTGCCAAAAGAAGCATGGATAGTTTGTTCCATAAACGATAAAAAACACTCTGAATGAACGAGAATACGTAAATAATTAGCAATGTTAATGATCTTTTTTTCTTCCCTTTCAGAGAAAAAGACGCATGAAAATGTTTGGAATCGTATTGATTATTTTCGTAATAACAATCATAATTTTGTTATGCTGGCATTTCATCAATCCACTGCAACGTGTCATTGAGTATATACGAGAAGAGATCAACTATAAATGCGATGTTGACGTAAGTGTTGGGCTATATATATCTTGAACGCCACTTGGTGTTGGTTTGAAGGCAAAGGCATTTTGATATTAAACAAACACAGTAACTTATTCTTTTGTTTAAAGTGAATGACCTGAGCTATATGCCGCCCGTCTATAGCCTGCGCGCAGCCTCAATCCTCCTCCGCCAACTATACTTTGGCGGAGGAGTGTTGAGGCTGTGCGCAGGCTACCCGTCTATAGATAGGACAAACAAAAGGCTGAATACGCCATTGTATTCTGTTGCTTTGCTTTCTTGCGCCACTCGCTGGATTATCAAATGCTATTTACAGTAGGTGGTATGTGTCTTTACTGGTTGAACAGTGCTCAATGCCAAATGCTATTTATGAACCTATCAGATCTCATCTTTTAGCTCAAGTTATTCACTTTAAAGGGGCTCCCTCGCCAAAGTGTAAACAAATCTGTAAACACCATTGTTTTTGGCGCGCGTCCATCGTCTTTTGCAGTTTGTTTGGTGGCTTCATCCAAGCCACCAAAAAGTCACCGTTAAAAATCCACTTATATCTGAGCAATCGTAAAAGATATGAATGGTTGGTTTGTTCCTCTGTGAAGTATAAGGATTTATGTTCAAAATAACGCTTTCATTTTTGAAAAATAAGATTAAATTCTGTTTGATATTGTCAATCAAAAAACTGCAAAATCACCATTTCGACCGAAATTTGCAGACGGAGCCCCTTTAACAAATGAAATACTTATGATTATTTGATTACTCTTCAGTGCCAAATAGAAGGGGTGGTCTTAATAATTGGAGGGGGGGGGAATTGAAAAGTTTATATGCGAGGGGTCATAATTAGTGAAGGGGGGGGGGTAAATATTTCAAAATGAAATTATTATTTTTGGCAGCTTTTAAGCGATCGTTGTTCACACTTTTTAATGAAATTGATTAGCGGTGATATGATGATATGATAGATGTGATTAGAAATGAGACAGTAACGATTGTATTTATATCTGTTAATAATCACGCGCCTGAGTATCTCTCACACTACCCTGGGTACCAGACTCTCTAAAAAAAATGCGTATTTTTGAGAGTCTAGTACCCAGGGTACTCTCACACTTATTTATGAAAAGTTCTGTTTGCAATACTATCAGTCTAAGAAATTCCGAAACTGACTCACTAGTCCCTTTTATGAAAACTAGCAATGGACACAAAGCTTTCGCATTTCGTGGAGCAAAAATCTGGAATGACGTTAGCCTCAAGGCCAAGAAAGCTCCATCTTTATCTTCTTTTAAGAACATTTTAAAGAATTTTTTCTTTTTAAATTATTAGTAGATTTTAATTTGTAAAGTTTTTGGCACGGCCCTCTGAAAATCAGTCTCACTGAATGACGGGGCAACCGTGCATAAAGAATTTTAAAATGAAAACAAAAACAAAAAAGTGGGATGTCTTAATATAAGGTGGGAGAATTTTTCAACATTTAATAAAAAAACGGGGGAGGGGGGACGCCTATTTGGCACTGGGGGTACTGAACAAGTTTTTGATAACAACACTTTTCGGATTCTCATAAGCCTAAGATGTGTGAATTTATTTTTTCAGATCTGGCCCGACAATCCATTCTATTTGAAAATAACAGCAGTTGAGCAATGCAAATGTGCAAATGAGATCATATGGTATTTTATAATCGTGATATGGAAAGCATTTCTCATTATCCTTGCTGTTTACTGGGCCTACCAAACAAGAGAAGTGTTCATCGTCACAGTAAATGATACACAGAGATGTGGAACCTGTGCCTATGTCATTGCTGGCTGCTCATTGGTTGGTTTGATCGTTGCCTTGGCAGCAAGGCTACTTCCAGACGTCTTCTTTGGACTGTTAGGATTGATCATAATTGCATGCGTCACAGCTGTATTGATCATTTTATTCCTGAACAAGGTTCGTCTTTTATTGTTCTGTTTTTTTGCTCATATTCTTGCTTNACACCCTGAACAATTTCGAAGTCAAAGTCAAATCGATCACATCCCATATTAGAGAATTCAAGACAATCAAAAGGCTGTTTAATTGATTGATGATTGTTGATTATGATTATGCCATATGTGCTAAGACATGGTGCAATTAGATTGATCACGTAAGTCCCTCGTTTCCCTGTACTCTTTGACATGATGATGTCGCTTCTGTCAACATACTATTACTATGAAAAACAGGACCCCATTTAGGCCCTCCCACACAAGAAATTGTGGTGGCAATCAGCTCACCAGATTCCACGAATTCCAATGTGATTCAAGCTTCAATCGACTGTGTGAACTTTACACTACTTACGTATGCTAAATTTTCGTCATTAACTGTGTGCCAAATGGGTTTCTTGGTGCATTTCGTTTCTGCGATGTGATAGCTGAGAATGGGCCTAGGCAGGGTCATCTTTGTCACTGTTTCATTATGAGTCCTAGACTGATTACATGGCCATAGTTATCGCTATTGATAGGCTGCCGGATGCTCTAACTACTGTGAGCGGTCTGGGTTTGGTGTAAGTCTCGTTTTGATGAGCGATTACTGGGACTCATCGTAATTAATCTATATGAGTCCCCGTTAAGCAAGGTTTACCGCAGGGATACAAGGGACTTAGGTAATCAGTGTATGTTGCAATGTTTTCAGAAACATGGCTCGCAACTGCATTGGGGGACCGATACCAAACATGATTGCATAGGGGGACAAAGAAACAAGAAACAAACTTTTCTGACTGCAAAGCCATTAACAACAACAGCAACAACAAAAGTTATGAATATATACGTGCATTATATGACTGAGATAACTCTTCAGTAGCTAAAATTTAGCCTTATTTTGCAATCCAAACTTGCAACCCACAAATTTTGTGAATATGAAGCAAAAACATGCTGCAGAATCAATATTTCCTGTCAGAATTTATCCTGGAACGTTAATAAATTGATGTTCAGTGCATAATTTCGTCAACAAAATTAAATAAAAGTTGACATTTAACTCGCAAAAAATACGACACGTAAATCAAATTATTCGACAAATAGCTTTCCTATTGGTGGTGCTCTGCCCCCAGCCCCCATATTGTCTTCTGCCCTGTAGCATTGGAAGCAAGTTGAAAAGGGCTTTTATAACAAAAAGTGCAGTCAATCTGTCTTACGAAGTTTCATTTCAGAATACACGATCCCTCCAAAAGCATTCTTCCATGTTACCCAAGACATGGTGTCGGATAATGGTGGACTACGAATTATCGATGGCTGTGACCCTGGGTAAATATTATTCAAGTTCACATTAAAACAACTTGAATGCCACCATGCCCCTTTGTATTTTGTAGCGCAATTTACTGCCCCCGAATTATCATTGTCGTTATCCTTGGTGGTGAATGCTTGGCCCTTCGTCAATTGCGTTAATGCGTCCCCGATGTTGCCTTTGTACTGTCTGAAATCTATTTTGTACTTCGCTGCCGCAGGTGCTATTGTAAAGTGGTCATATTCTGCATAACCCACACTCCCGTCGCTATGTCTCAAATCAAAGCGAACTTTAACGTATCCCTCCTTGGTTAGTCGATGCATTGCTTCCAAACCAAGCCAATGGTTGCCACTTGGGTTCCCAAAACCCATGACATATTCAACCCAATTTCGGTCGAAGCTGACGCTAGCATCTGTTCGTCTTTGCAAGACCGTCCAGCCTCCGTTGTTAGTTGTCATGTCGCAGTAGGCCTTGAAAGTTGTTCCGTTGTCCCGTTGAAGATCGTAGACGCCATTGATTATGAAGCCTTCATCCTTTATGTCTTTGCAACTACGAAGCACTGCAAATAAAAACAAATCATCACGAAACCATTAATTATTCTAAGATTATTTGATTATTTGTTAATTATTTTGAAAGCGTACGATATTATAGTCAGTCATGTGCCCCTCGTGTTTATCTTCGTACTCAGTCAAATCTGCTACCTTTACATTGGGACACTTACCTTTTTCCTCTATCTTTTTCCAAATCTGATATCCGTCTCTGTCCTGTGGCAGATCATTTTCATTAGCAATTTCTCTGTATTCGTTTGTTTTTAAATCTTTCAAAACAAACTTGCACTGTTTGTTTAAAGAACATTTGTGAAAGTTCTTGCTGAAAGAACTTGTCATTGTGGAATGGTTTTCTTGATGTGTGTCGACGTTCCCTGTAATTTCTTGAAACCATGCTCCCTTCCTCAATACTTTGCTGGTAACTGCTGAGAACAACCATAAAATCAGGCAGATTATAAATGGAAATCTGTTGATATTCATGGCGAATTCTATTCAGTGCTGTTGTCTTATTGTTGTTCTAGCTTGTGACAAATCAGAATTTGCAAATTAGAAATCTGTGAATAATGATTCTACGATAATTAATGTAGATTCAGGGTACGCTATTTATGTATACTTAGTGAATCTTGAAACAAATTTTCAATATCCACCACTTTCAGCTGTTGCATATTAGAAATATACTTGTTTGCTATTGAAACAATGACTTGAATATGAAAATTCATTCTATTGCATTAGGAATGAAAATGGCACCCGCATATTTGCAAAGTATGATTTTTTGCCTTGTCGCAAAAGGCTATTTAAATATTGAGTCTTGAAGAAAATTTTTTACAGAGGTCTGGAACGGCGACAAACCTCCTCGCGATGCAAAAGCTGAACTTTAGTTGCATCGGGAGCACTTGTGCACGAAATCTCGCATTTAATTGATGTTAATGGAACATAAGGACAAGAAAATCAAAACAGAGCTGCAATAACTGATAGTCCGATAGCCCTCACTATTGGTGTAAAGTTACACCCTGAACAATTTCAAAGACAAAGTGAAATCGCATATTAGAGAATTCAAGATAATCAAAAGATTGTTCTTAATTGATTCATGATTTATGATTATGCCATATGTGCTAAAACATGATGCAGTTAGACTGATTACCTGAGTCCCTCTCGTTTCCCTGTGTTCTTTGACTTGATGATGTCGCTGCTGTCAACATAATATTACTGTGAAAAACAGGACCCCATTTAGGCCCTTAAGCACAAGAAAATGTGGTGCCAATCAGCTCTCCAGATTCTACGAATTCCAATGTGATTCAAGCTTCAATCGGCAGTGTGAACTTTACACAACTTACGTATGCTAAGTTTTCGTCATTAACTGTGTGCCAAATGGGTTTTTTCCTGCATTTCGTTTCTGCTAGGTGATAGCTGAGAATTGGCGCAGGCAGTGTCGTCTGTTTGTCACTGTTTCATTATGAGTTCTAGACTGATTACGTGGCCATAGTTATCGCTATCGATCGGCTGCCGGATGCTCTAACTACTGTGAGCGGTCTGGGTTTAATGTAAGTCTCGTTTTGAGGAGCAGTTACTGGGACTCATCGTAATATGTCTATATAAATCCCCGTTAAGCAAGGTGTACCGCAGGGTTACAAGGGACTTAGTTATCAGTGAAGTGCATTGTTTTCAGAAACATGGCTCGCAACGGCATTGGCAGGCCGATACCAGACATTATTTCATAGGGGGACAAAGAAACAAACTTTTCTGACTGCAAAATCATTAACAACAACAGCAACAACAACATTTATGAATACATACGTGCATAACTCTTCAGTAGCTAAAATTTGCCTTGTTTTGCAATCCAAACTTGCAACCCACAGATTTCGTGACTATGAATCAAAATCATGCTGCAGAATCAATTTTTCCTAGCAGAATTTATCCTGGAACGTTAATGAATTAATTTTCAATGCATAATTTCTCCAAGAAAATTAAATAAAAGTTGATATGTAGCTTGCAAAAATCCGACACGGAGATAACAATTTTCGAGAAATAGCCTTCCTACGGAGGTTGCTCTGCCCCCCCCCCAAGCCCCAACCCCCATATTGGCTTCGGCCCTGTGGCATTGGAAGCAAATTCAAAAGGGCTTTTATAACAAAAAGTGCAGTCAATCTGTCTTACGAAGTTTCATTTCAGAATACACGATCCCTCCAAAAGCATTCTTCCATGACTTCCAAGACATGGTGTTGGATAATGGTGGACTACGAATTTTCGATGGCTGTGACCCTGGGTAAATATTATTCAAATTGACATTAAAACAACCTGAATGCCACCATGCTCCTTTGAATAATATAGCGCAATTTCCACCCACCCAATTATCATTCTCGTTATCCTTGGTAGTGAATGCTTGGCCCTTCGTCAATTGCGTTAATGCATCCCCAATGTTGCCTTTGTACTGACTGAAATCTATTTTGTACTTCTCTGCCGCAGGTGCTATTGTAAAGTTATCATATTCTGCATAACCCACACTCTCGTCGCTGTGTCTCAAATCAAAACGAACTGTAACGTATCCCTCCTTGGTTAGTTGATGCATTGCTTCCAAACCAAGCCAATGGTTGCCACTTGGGTTCCCGAAACCCATGACATATTCAACCCAATTTCGGTCGAAGCTGGCGCTTGCATCTATTCGTCTTTGCAAGACCGTCCAGCCTCCGTTGTTAGTTGTCATGTCGCAGTAGGCCTTGAAAGTCGTTCCGTTGTCCCGTTGAAGATCGTAGACGCCATTGATTATGAAGCCTTCATCCTTTATGTCTTTGCAACTACGAAGCACTGCAAATAAAAACAAATCATCACGAAACCATTAATTATTCTAAGATTATTTGATTATTTGATTATTATTTTGAAAGCGTACGAGATTATAGTCAGTGATGTGCCCCTCATGTTTATCTTCGCACTCAGTCAAATCAGTTACCTTTACATTTGGGACACTCACCTTTAGCTTTTTCCTCTATCTTTTTCCAAATCTGATATCTTTCTCTGTTCTGTGGCAGATCATTTTCACTAGCAACTTCTCTGTATTCGTTTGTTTTTAAATCTTTCAGAACAAAATTGCACTGTTTGTTCAAAGAACATTTGTGAAAGTTCTTGCTGAAAAAACTTGTCATAGTGGAATGGTTTTCTTGATGTGTGTCGACGTTCCCTGTAATTTCTTGAAACCATGCTCCCTTCGTCAATAGTTTGCTGCTTACTGCCGAGAACAACCATAAAATCAGGCTGATTATAAATGGAAATCTTTTCATATTCATGGCGAATGCTGTTCAGTGCTCTTGTCTTATTTTTCTTCTAACTTGTGACTAATCAGAATTTGCAAATTAAAAACCTATGAATAATGCCACACAATTGGTGATTCTCTGATAATGGATGTAGATTCAGAGTACGCTATTTTTGTATACTTGGTGGATCTTGAAACAAATTTAACCTCGCCGGACTATTCAAATTTTTCATTATCCACCACGTTCAGCTGTCGCATATTAATAATATACTTGTTTGTAATAGAAACAATGACTTGAATGTGAAAATTCATTCTATTGCATAAGGAAAGAAAACGGCACCCGCATATTTGCAAAATTGGATGTTTTGCCTTATTGCAAAAGGCCATTTTAAATATTGAATCTTGAAGGGAATTTTTTACAGAGGTCTGGAACGGCGACAATCCTCCTCGCGATGCAAAAGGTGAACTTTAGTTGCATCGGGAGCACTTGTGCACAAAATCTCGCATTTAATTCAAGTTGATGGAACACAAGGACCAGAAAATCAAACCAGAGCTGCAATAACTGATAGACCTTTTGGCTCCCCCCTTGTACATTATTTTGTGAAACAGTCTCGCAGCCGTGTTGAAGATAATTAGTTTGCATTTGCGTGCATTTTTTCTTTGATGCTCAATCAAAATGGAGGAAGAGGGTATCTGCTATGCTATCACTGATGAATCAAATTTGAAATGTAAAGATTTTCAGAGACTTTTTGTCTCAAGTCGTTATTTTTTGTCCTTGAAGTTGTCATTGGAAAACGTTTTGCCTCGCATTCTTAGCAATGCTTTCCTAATGCCCAAAATTCATTGTCCATGTTTTTGAACAGTTTGTGCATTAGTCATTGTGGAGAGTGGTGGGTGGTTGTTGTTGTAGTTGTATAGCGAAGCAAAAGGCCCTTGTCGTAAGTTTAAATATTCACTGATAGAAGTGTCACATTGTTTTGGTTGCTTTGTTTTTCCTTGCATACCCTCCTTGGTTGCTTGTGCTTGCACTCCGTAGTTGATTCCTGGTTCTTCATTCAAACGACTTAGGGTTTTTTAGGTGGCCTGAGTATAACGGTTCGAGTCTTTGTATGCCCAAAAAATCTCGAAACGTTTCTGAATCGATGTTTTCCGCTCCACCCGATAACTTAGGCCACCTGACGTGATTGATTGAGCTTNAAAATCGACTTCCATGCTGCATTTCTTCCGCTATTAGGCCAGTCCAGGATCAATGTGACTGCGCATGTTTTAGAGTATGACAAATAAGAGGCACTTGTTATTTTTATTGTTGTTTCGAACCTCAACAGAAAGACCCCAAATGTCATGTATCTAAAGACATGGATTGCTAAACTCAAAGCCGTGATTATGTTTTTTATGTTTTTTCTCACTCAAAGCCGTGATTATGTTTTTTCGCGTTTTCTGGGTGATTTCTAGTTAATAAAGTTTGTTCGCGGATGGCCCCACACCAAGACAATATCTGCGCATATGATTCATTCGCTGCTATCAAATTTTGCGCGGATCAGCATCTAACCAGTGGAATTGCGCGGATACTCACAGAAACGTTGGAGATATATTCTCCGCGAACGACAAAGAATGCAGTCTGGCATCAGATCAACATTGTTGAAGGGGCAAATTTCTTAGAACATTCCTCAAATACAAGTTGTGTTTATTTGTGAAATATGTTTTGATGCACAAATTTCAATCTTGAAACGCCTTGTCTGGAATGTGTGCAGATTTTTCTGCGAACACAAAAAGCGCGCGAACACAGAGGGCTCTGATTGGTCAGAGCCCATGTGGCTTCTTGTAGTGATGTTGTGAAACTGAGAGGTGAAGGTAAGTCTCTCTTTGCGTTTTCTTTTGCTGTTTTACTACGTTTGTAGATCTTACCAGTGCTTCCCAAGTTTGAAAATAATTGAAAGTAGAAGAGATTTCTGTAAAATAACAACTTCCGCGGCCGACCCGAAATCCGGATTGAGTATAACGGTCTTATCAGCCTGGCCCTGTTAGATCGGCCCAGGCCTAGGCCTGGTCTAGGTCGAAATACTTTAAAATGTGTGACCAATTCTAGTGCTTATGCGTTGAATAAATTGATGAGAAAATTTTGACGAGACTGTTGTTCATTGGCAAAATTAAAAATAGGAAGAAACATGCTGCCAGAATCTGGCTGTTCTTTGTATGAAATATCATGATGAACTTTTGTTAACATCGTCGGTTTGAGAGCCTGACTGTACTAAACCAAAAAGGGGGAGATGAAAAATAAAGCTTCTTATTCTCCCGTCCCAATCTCTCCATGTTGTTTTTATGTTGGGAGTGTATATCTGACAGACATTGCCCAGTATTGGAGGACTGAAAACAGTGCAGAATTTGTGTTTGTCTTTAACACTGCATATGCTAACTTTGGCACATGGAAGTTTGGACAGTCAAAGTAGACCCCAGGGGGGTACTCTGGTATATTTAGGATAGGGATGCTCAGGTTACTTTTTTGGGTCTAAAATTTGGGCAAAAGTAATTATTTTGCGTCAGTCATTTGTTCAATAATTTTGTTGGGCTCATGAAATTCTGGATTATTTTGTTGGTTCTCAATTTTCTAACATATTCAGAGAGAAGAAAATGACGTATATATTTTCTACTAAGACCTAAGGTCCTCTCTCAGATTCATGATTCGGCCTTACTAAATTATGCATTTTTTATTTTAAGCAACCACCTCTGAGAGGACCATTATGGAAATAAGGTTAATTTGACCTTTTAATGCTACTACAATTAGGGGTGTTTTTTACAAGTATTTATTTATTTTGCATTGAAAGTGTAATGTATCTATTTTTAGCTTTTAAAACATTGTAAATTTTATATTATTTATATTGGATTTATTTTACATTGTTTTTTACAAGTTTCAGTTTCATTTTATTTAACAATCATCCTAAATTCAATAACAAATAATAAAATACAATGCAACAATTAAATCTAATACATGACAATTAACAATCTACATATAAAAAACAATGAAAAGTAAAGAACGGATAAGGCAACATTACAATTTGTATTTAGAATGATTATCTAAGAGGGAATCCTCAAAATAGATAAACTAATCGAGAGAGGACCCCCCATAAAAGAAACTAAAAAGGAATTTTTTAAAAAGCAAAACCAGATGACACAAGTATTTATTGATTTTGTATTAAAATTGTAATATATCTATTTTTAGCTTTTAAAACATTGTAGATTCTATATTATTTAGCGGTAAATTGATACATACATACATAGTCAAATATGAGAAAAATAAGAAAAAATAGAGGAAAACATAATTTTTACAAACAAAATGAAAAGCAAGCAACATTATTGAAATCCGGAACTTTCTTCAAGCAATATTTTTATAACAAAGTAGAAAGAAGCACTGTACAAAGTACGATGTAAAATACAGTTCTTTAGTAAAAATAAATAAATTAGAAGCTGTCTATACAGTTATGAGAAATTTTTTAACAAATGGTTACCAAAACCACTGAACAAAATCACTTGTCATCGTTATCTTTAGTATTGTTTGAGTTTGTATGGTAAAGCGTTCCTTAAAACTCCCTCTGTATTCAAAACTGTTCCTACCAACTTCCGTCCTGAATCTTTCAACTTTAGCTGCATGAAATTTCGCGATTTTCACTTCTTGCAGACAACTTTTCAAATTCTACCAAATCTGTCTTAGACTGATTATAAATACTGTGCCTCAGACCGCTATACGCCTTTTGTAGTTACGAGAAAGTAGCTGCCACTTTGATATGCAAGGCCTTCCCTTGGTGTATTTCTTGTGAGGTTGTAAATCATCCTTGCTGCTCTTCCATGGATATTTTCAAGCTTTTCGAATTGGGCTCTGGAACAGTTCCCCCAGACAGACATGCAATATGTAACTTTTGAGATGACATGGAGAAGTAAATTTTCTCCAAAACTGGTCTTGGAAGAAATTGCATGCATTTTAACGCATTTAATTTCAGGAAGAATTTTTTACATATTAGACTGTCATTTGTGGCTCCCAAAGTTATGTCTAGATTCCCATTGTCCTAACATAGCAACACTTTCAATCAACAATTTTCAGTGTCTATCATTATGTAGCAGCCTTTGGTAATTTATTTTTCAATCAGGTGTTAAATTAGAAGACCATGAGATAGAGACAGGAGTTGGGCCAAAGTTGCCTAAAGACAACTTACAGAATACTCCCATAAGACTAATACTAACAGTACAAATACAACAGTTACAAACAATTACTCCAAAATAGCAATTAAGATACCCAAATAGTGTACATTGAATTGAATGAAAATGAAATAGTCTCCCCAGTTTTAGGATTAAATGCATATTACAATGGAATTAGAGGGAAAGGGAGGGTGGGAAATTTTAAGTTTGCGCTGATTTTCCACAAATTTCCAGAACTGATCAGAGAACCTGAGCACAGACTTAATTAGTGTTGGCATACTGAGCCAAATATGGAAGGAGGAAATACATTCCCTAATTTGATTGGCTGAAGGATGCTTACGTGCATAGATTAGGAAATACGAAGCCAGGAACCCAAACGTGTATGATCCAAAGGATACCAATTATGACACATTGTTTCTGTGGGGGAGTATCCTCTTGACTACCATGGGGATCACCTGACAAGACATGATGCAATACCCTAGTTTACTGCAACCTGGGCCTGACTTACAGTTCCCATTTAAATTTACATCAAGGCAAACTGCCTCAATGTACACATTAAATGAAGTGAATACTATCCATTGACATGTTGAGGAAAACCAGTAATTTTGTTACAGTGGTTTTGGTGTCTATTCTTTTTGGAATTATATTTCTTAGTGAATACAGCTAATAATGTACTGATGCTTTACTAATTGTCTTTTATGTTGTTCTTGATGCAGTATGAATTTCATCAAAATCTTTGTGTTACTTTTCTTGTCTCGCCCAGCGTGTGGACTTTCCATTTTGTTTTATGGACTTCATCTTAATTTCTGTCAAGTTTTTTAGACATGTTTGGAGTTATTTTGGCAGACTGCAGTTTCAAGACACCCTCCATTGAGAACGTAATGGCAAAATCTGACTTAAAAGATCTTTCAGTTTCCATCCCGTATTTGGCCATATCTGCTTATTAATAAGGATCTTGAAGGATCTCAGCGCTGACATACCAAAGATGAAATCCTTTTGCAAGAATGACATATTTGAGCAGGACACGTCTTTTTTTTTTATAAGAAACCGCTTGTAAATAGTTTCAATATCTCCTCCGAGCAGTAGTAAGATATCTAAAGGGTGATTTTCTGTAAGATTTAAGTCGAAAAAGTTAATAAACAATAAAAAGTGCAACGCATACTGTAACCCGACAATAATGCGTCTTCAATAAGCTGGAGAACAGAACAGGAACAAAATTCTAGTTTCTGTTAGCTCAACTATCCACGTGAAGATAAAGCAAACTGTTACGAGCACAAAAAGCGTTGTTCTAATGTAGTGATGACAAGGGTCTTGCAAACTGACAATTTTCGAATTACGCACGAATGGCAAAAATTCGCAAGGGGCAAAAAGACTGAAAAAAGAAGCAGCAAGAATTGAAAATGGCAAAGTTATTACGGATATCCAAATGAGAAAGTACAAGTAGGCAATGGTATAAAAGAAACTGGCGACCAAATCCGAGATATGAATGTTTATCATAGCTTTTGAGGAAAGCTCGTAATTGTAACGCCCTATTCCTGCACGCCACTGCTCAACTCCTACAGGCATACAATGCACACTTGATCTCCCCAGTCAGAGCAATTTCCATACATGGATAGATGGAAAAATACATGGATAGGCCAATACAACTCGAGAATATGCTCTACGAGGAATGGGCCTGTAAGTATATGCCAGATCGAAACGTAGCAAGGGCATCTGACGTTGCAATTAACAGTGGCGGAGATGACTCAGACATGGATGCAGATCCTGTCTTACCAAAAGTGTTAACAGACGTCAGAGGTCCAAAATGGAGAAAACGTAACATCGAAGCAGTACCAAGATGGCGTTTCTTCATGCCAAACGGTGATAATCAAGAGAATTATTACATGCAAAAATTAATTCTCAACTTGCCGTTACGAAGGGACACCCAATTGCTTTCTCCAGATAATGACTCTCAAACATACCTGGAAGAATGCGCACTGCAAAATTTACTTAGCAGGGAGGACGATGCTTTAAATTCTCTTCACGACGCGCAAGCAAGAGGATTTTCACTGCCAAGGCTGCGCCGAATGGCACAGCAACTCAGAGAAATGGACTGGATTGGACAAGGTAAATTTAACACATTCATCCAGGAGGCAACTACAATCCAGCATAACAATTCCAATGACGAACAGCCTGAAGTAACAGAGGCAGATATCGAGACTGAGGAAGCAGACATGGCAAATCTACTGATCGAACATGACGCAATCGATCTAGATGAATATGTGTCCACTTTCTCAGAATCGCAAAGACAAGCCTTCAACTACATCACGCAAAGTTTAGCTAGCGGCAAACAAGTTCTCACTGCAATCATTGGCGAGGCAGGCACCGGCAAATCATACCTATTAAAAGTGATAGTCGAACATGCTACAAGAGTCTCCATATGTCACCAAAGAAGTTAGCAACTACCGGCGTAGCAGCACATTTGATCGGTGGTGAAACACTGCATCACTTCTTTGGCATGGACATCGACGCAAAAAGTCGGCTGGAGAATGGAACAATCGAGTACGACATGGTTAATGCAACGGACTTGATTATCATCGAC
>REGM01000538.1:68784-81101 GCA_004194415.1 Aurelia aurita | reverse complement strand
CGAGGGGCAAATCACTCCTGAAAATGGTGTACGAGATTAATAATCACTAGTGATTATTTTGTGATTAATATAATTTTGTGTTTGATTAATTTGATTTTTAGTGATTAAAGTGATTAATTTGTGATTAATATATGATTATTTTAAAATTAATCACAAATTTTAAAATGCTCTCAAATAAGTTCCTATGCTATAAAAATCGTATAAATAGGGCAAGATACATAAATCAAATGATACAATAAATGGTAAACTATTTCAATAATCAAATGACAAACTATCACGCCAATTTGGCAGAATTTTTGCCATACGCTACATGAAATAGAAAACGCAAAATTTGGGACGTCCATAACCATTGTTTCGTCAATGGGGGCAATGTGATTATCAGCAGCAAGTTAACCACATGTAACTTCAAATTCAATTGAATCAAGGGCGTCGCCACGGGGTGGACTGGGGTGCATGTCCACCCCAGTTTTTCTGAGGGTAGTATTTATTCATAAGCAAAACGATGTGAAAAAGGCTGGGTATACCTTTCAGGACATAATTCCTTACTTATTCCATCCCACTTTTTAAAGGCTGGTGACGCCCCTGAACTGAATTAAAAGAAATAAATCGTTTTCCTCGAGATTTTCTTCGTCACTTTGAGGAGCCGCAGAGAACGAGTTTGCAAAAAGCCCAAAAACTCCAATATTTTTTCACAGAATCCTTAGACAAGTCAACAGAGTGATTCAAGAATTGTCTGTCTTTTCGTCCTTTGTTTCCTGCCAAAATACGAAAATTGGACAAATGTTTCCTGCCTCGTTGGACTGGACATCAGCAACAGCAACAACATGATTTTCCAGTGACTTTGGCATAGGAACGAGACTTTTATTTTTTGCTCCATCGCAGGGTCCTCAGAATCATGCGTTGTTGTGCTGTTTATACATTAACTTGGGAAAGGGTGAAAGGGATATTCTAATTCTTTCATTTTTTTAACATCGCAGCAACCAAATGTGGTTAAAAATTCAATATTTGGTGATTAATTTGACTGGTGATTTTTGTGATTAATGTGATTTTTTTGTGATTAATGTGATTTTTTGTGATTAATGTGATTTTTTTGTGATTAATGTGATTAATTTGTGATTAAAATGTGATTATTTCGAAGAGCGTACGTGATTTTAAGCAGTGATTTGCCCCTCGACAAAACTCTCCTTGCTTTCAGTATCTCAAGGAAGTGCATAGCTCTTGATTTCAGCACCTTCCCGTCTGTACCTGGTCGTAACAAATTTTCACTGCCTGTGCCTTATTGGCCTTGCCTTGCCGCCAAAATAAAGGAAGTGAACGTTGAAGTGAATGCGAGTTGCTGTTGTTGTTTCCTTTCGGGACGCTGCTGGGAGGGAGAAAAGGTACCACCCCATTCCACCCATTCAGATGGGGTATCTAATCAGGTGGGGTTCACGCTAATATAATTTGTTGAATGCGCACTTTTATTTTCATTATTTCATAAATCAGGGTCTTCTTTTTAATGATTGGCGCTATTTCTCATGCTTTTTTTGTAAGCATTCACAATTTATCCGCTATGGCGTCATAAATTATCAGCTATTGTTTTATGTATTGTTTGTGAACGAATTTTTGAAAAAGAGGTTACAAAATACCACGTGCAGATGAAGCTCCATAGTTGCCCCGCCCGTTGCTAGCAAGACCAATTTTTTCATATAATTTATATTATCTACGAAGTCCTACGCTAATTCAAATGAAATAGAAATAAATCATGAGAGACATACATGGCATCAATCGCGGCTATTGTAAGAAATGTGGCAAAGCTGTGTGTCCAGAATTCATTCAAGAAAGTGGTGCTCGATGTGGTATTGTGATTGCGTCCCTGTTCAACATGTCGTCACAGTTGAAACCCCCGATGAAACCCAACATATTGTTACAGATGAAACCCAGGTAAGTAATTTAGAATTTAATAATTTCTTTCTGAACAACAAGGGAAATTTTACTGTAGGCTAATATAACAGGGATATAATACATACAAGCAGGGTGTAACGAAGAAGAACAATTTTACTGTTTATAACGCTTAGGTTATTGTTCAGACCAAAGAACAACCTGAGAGATATGACAATTATAGAAAACGTCAGCGTTAGTATCCGAGTTACTTTTAGGGGTTAGGGTTTCAGGGTTAGGGTTAGTTTTAGGGTCATGATTAGTTTTAAGGTTAGAGTAGAGTCATAACGTGGTTACCAGAGATGGTTTTAGAGTTAGTTTGATGGGGTTACGTTAGGTGTCATATCACTCAGGTTGCTATTTTGACGGAAGAATATTTTCAGCCTTTCGCAATTCGCAAATCGCATGCGATCTTTTATTTGAAATTCGCATGCGAACCTTGGCAAATCGCATGCGAAGGTTCGCAATGCAATTTTGACCTGTTCGCGATGTTTGATTTCTTGTGAACGATTGTCCCGGATTGAAGGCAACCAATTAGAAAGCAACTTTGCGAAACAAAGAGACAAATGGGGACATTAGCGCTATCAAAAAGAGATGAAATGAAATTAGTGCGAACAACTTTGAAGTGTGTATTGAATTCTCAGTCTTGAGAATTGCGAAAGAAGTGGAAATGGGCCTTTATGGGGCCTTTATGCAAGCAAACAACCTAACAGGAATAGACTGATAACATGAGTTCCTTGTATTCCTGTCGTAAATCTTGCTTGCTCTGCTGGGAAACAAGGGACTTAAGGACTTATGCAATTTTCAATCGAAACTCCAATGGAATTTTAATGTTTCGGGATCGTAACTGGAAATTTTTCACCATTGTGTTCAAAAGATAACCTTTGGATAATTTTTTATTGTACGGTTTTAAGTTTTTTTAAAGTAGACTGAATTGACAGAATGAAGAATGTGCCAAGTCTCAGGGGAGTCTCAGTAGCCCTTCACGTTTACAAGTATTTTTCGTAAGAAAAGCGCCTCTTAGATCACTAACATATCTACAAAATTATCTAAGAAAGTTTTTCTTTTTGTCAAAGAAATCCATAGCATGTTTTTATTTTGTTTTCATTTTTTCTTGTATTTTAAAACCTGCGAGTATTCAAAATCTGATAACTTTAAGCAACTTTTAGTACTGAGTGAATTTCTTAGTTTCGTATAAAATGCTATATTTTTATGTTTTGTAGACATGCTCTGCGGTAGACACTCAGAGTAAAACAGAAGTACGTGCAGAAATAGAGCCACTGGAAAACAACGACATGCTGGAAGTTAATGAAACTTCTGAAGAAATTACCTTCACAGTATTGGAAGCCACAGCATATCGCACAAAAGAAATTGACGAAAGTAAAAAGGTTGGAGAATCACCAGAAAAGAGAAACAAATTGAAAGCCTTGATTCTATCCAAGCTATGCAAAGATCTCTCAAAGAAGGAGGCAAATCATGTTGGCTATGAAGTCAAATGTTCCGGTGATGGAGCCTATGTTCTTTGTAAAGTCTGTTCGACCAAGATAACTTTAGGCGATTTCAAAAAAAAGATCTACAATCTCTTGGAACATAGTCGCTCACAAGGTCATCAGCTAAATCTTCGTTTGCAAAGGCCAGACAGCGAGAAAGAAATAGAAAATATTAAGCAGACCTTGAATGATTCTTACCCAGGCATTTTCTTGGTCTGCAGTGGGAAAGCAACTTGCAAACCAATTGATCTCCACTTCCAAAAACAAAAGAAATCCACAGACCCAGAAGCCTCATCCTCAAGTTCCACTGCCAGTTGTTCAGAAAGTCTTCGAAATAGTATGCGAATATGACACGGGTTCTATAGTGAACGTTGCGAATACACGGTAGAAGGAAAATTAGTATCCTTGAATGCTAAACTACTGCTTCGTGACATAAAGAATGGCATAGACAATGGCCTGGAGACGTGGATGCCAGAACCCGATTATGCGTTTTCGAAGGTTGAGGGAGAAGAAGTTGTACATATTAAAGGAACCTTTAGAAGCTCAAAATGCTGGCGAGCAGGCCCTGCTCACAATCTTCCAAATGAAATTTGTCCCGAATGCAGAGCTATTCCAAAACTGAAATCGTTTAGAAATAGGCTAGTTCTTAGATCGGAGGTTATAGATGAGAGGGGAGGCAGAGATTTGCACTGTATTAGAAACAGCTATTTGACAACAGATGAAATGAAAGCGAAACTAGCATTACAAACAGAAAAGATCAAAGAAAAGGACTCCAAACTATTTTTGCTCAGTAGAGAAAATCTAAGGCTGAAGTTGAGAGTTAGAACAATAAAAGATAAGCTAAAAGAATATGCAAAAAGGGGATCCATCGACGCAATTTGTAGAAATTTGTCAACAGCGGCTGCAAAGGGAATGCTAGATGATAAGGTTGTTTTGAAGGATCTGCTCGAAACAACAGGAAGAAATTTCCATGCGAAGTCACCAACTGGAAAGCGTTACAAAGCATCTGTAAAACAATTCTACGAAATAGTAATGTATTGGGGAGGACCTCGCCTTGCTTCCTTTATAGCCATAAATCTTTTTGGTCCTGAGGTTAGTTCTCTCTATAAGTGGAGAAATAAGAAGAAAATCAACCTTGAATTTGGTTTGACGGATCATAATTTTGAAATATTGAGGGGAATTTATGAAGAAGCAATCAAAGTAGTCAAGTGTGGTCCTGTCCCTGTTGAAGCCAGTGAGGACGAGACTGCAATAATTAGGAAAGTGCAATACCAGCAAGAGTGCGATAGTCTTGTTGGCTTTTGTGGGGTCAAAGGAAATGATCACCAGTGTGAAGACAGCTGCGTCGTCAAAGTTGGAGAGGGAGAGGTAGGATACAATACAATTATCGAGGCTTTTGAAAAAAATGTGATCGGCGCATATGCTAGAGCAGTTCTCCTGAATCCCATTCACAGTGATTTACCCAGTCTACCTGTGTTGATAATGCCAACGTGCAATCGATTTGATCACGACGTAGTGGAGCAGCAATGGAAGACGTTAAAGGAGCTTTATGATAAGCATTTAGAGCCAGTTCTTGGCCCGTTGATAGGGTTTAGCTCTGATGGGGATTCGAGAAGACGGAAATTGTTTGTGGAGTACATGTCAGATATTGAAGGAGCTTTCCAGCCTATAAGTAGGAAGCTAGGCCTTGTACTCACTGCCAAGAAAGTTTCACTTCCCGATGGTAAATACACTCTTCAAAAGCTCTGCGATGCTGACTACATCCACAACCACAAAAAGCTTATCAATCACTTAGACAATAATTCAAGATCACTAAAGATGGGATCCTACTTTGTTCATCTTAATCATATCAAATACGTCTACGAAAAGTTTGAAGTCGAGAGGCATGGTCTCAGACGAGGAGACATCGATAGAGATGACCGACAAAACTGGACAGCTGCACAGAGACTGTCATTTGCGTGCGTTGGCAAATGCTTAGAGGACGTGGTAGAGGGTGTAGCAGGGGAAAGGCCCAAAGATTCATTTCGGGGAACCAAAATGAATCTTGATGTTGTCTGGTACTACATAGAAATATTCTGCAGTCAGGTTGCCTCCCTTGAAACAAGAATAACGTATGCTGGAATTGTAAGTCATTTTCTTGCAATTTGGCATAACTGGGTTGTGACAAATAAAGAAACCAGTTTGAAACAGAATTTTATTTCACGGGAGACATACCTAGATGTTCTCCTGTCTTGCCAATACGCTGTAGCTATCATTTGCTACATGAGAGACATGTTTCCGAATATGGCTTGCTGCCTTGAGAAAAGTGGCACAGACTGCGTAGAAAATTTTTGGAGTCAGAATGGACAGTGGATTGGCAATCACCACAATTACACGTTTGGTGATCTTCGAAGAAACACTAGCCACCAAATACGCCTGGAACAAATTTGCATTGACCCCAATGGTCCGAAATTTTCAAGATCGCATTCAAAAGGCGAGAATATCTGGTATAAGCAATACGATGATGGCTTCCATGTGGTGGATCTGAAGACTTATCCGGAACGAGGTCATGAAGTGCAAGCATGGAAGGAGGGTATACGGCGTGCAAGAGAAATGGCCAGGAGTGTTGGAATCACAGAAACAAGTGAAGATCAATCTGAGTATCTGTTGGACATTGAAGATTGTCCTTTAGCAAAGCAATGGTTCTTCAGGCCATTTGAATACAATTGCAACAAGATTGGTAATGCACCATTCGACGAAAGCGATCTGGATCTTAGGGAAGGTATGAATTGTTTATATTTAGAAGTTATCTCGTGTTTTTGTTACGGTCAGTATGTATTGAAGAAAGTCAAAAGTTCTGATTGTTTTGAGAAAACTAGTGATTGTAGTCACTTGATTTGATAACTATGAACTTACTACATTAAAGCAAGATTTAGTTTTGGTTTTTCAGCAAGTTTTTCACTTTGGTATTAGTTTGAAAATTCAAAATACATCCAATGCTCCGGAAATTTTAATGACGTTAAGCTGGATACGAACCAGTTTGTCTTTTTCTATTTTATTTGCAGATTTCTCCCTGACACTTGTAACTTTTTAAGAGAATCAGAAATCTTTTAAAATCTGAAATTATTTATTTTATTCTTATAAAAACATTTTTCACTCTGAAGCTGTCCAAGAAAGAGACATTGAAGCCAACGTTTATGATTTGTGTGCACTGCCTGAAACCCTCCAGGATGTAGACGCCCTAACTGATGATTCGAGAGATGAAAACAATCCCGTCAACTTGGTTGGTGGAGGTTCGAAACCATGAAAAAATTAACCCAAGAGTCAAGATTCCAGGGAAGGAGAAAAAAATATGCAAGGCCACTTTGGTGTCGCTCATGAACGATGATCCAAAGATGTCACATGAAAGGTAATACAATCTGATATACGGGCGACCTTGATGATAGTATAAATGCGTGAAAAGTCACTGAAATTTAAATAAAATATTCACATGAAACGTTTTGCTCTATAACACTAGGTAAAAACCCACCTACGTTTTGAGATACGTATAAATGAAAAAACGTTACAGGTTGGTAACAATAACCACTTTTGGTGATCTTTCAAAAGTTTATACTTTTTTAGTAAATGCTATATTCCCTTGCCTGGAAACAGTCAATTGAACATATCTGTCACAATATTGAGTTGAATAGAAGTCATTATCGAGAAGATTTCCATTTCACAATGAAAACTGATGCAATCATATCATCTTGCAATTAAAGAAGATCAAATGATGAGACCAAGCAATATATTTAAACCCTATCTCTGCGGAGCAGAAACTTAAACCAAAAATATTTTTTTGCGTCAAATCCAGTAAGTTGTTTTGCTCCTGGTTTGCAATGATTTTTAACTTAACATGTTTCTCTTTAAATAAAGATGTCTTCTTTATAATAGCATTTGCTACCAACTTCTGATTTTTGAGAATTTTCTTTCGATCTAATGCGAAATACGACAGTTGATGTCATTTGACAAGCCAGCTGATAAGTTGGACACTTCCAGTACACAAATTGTTCTTCATGCTATTGTGTTATTTATCAACTGTTGCGTAAGTTATTAAATGTGTCATATTTTATGTTGGATTCTGTCATGTTGCTGTTGAAGAATTTACATTGGAGAATGAAAAACTGCAGTAGATGCTTTTGATTAAACCAGGAATCTTAGCATTTTTATTATTTTCTAGGTTGAAACGAGTTCGTCAGCGGAATGAGTTTACACGAACTGGCCAAGCACCAGCAGAGACTTGTGCAACGGATGTGCGACTTTTTGAAGATTATGCCTTTGTTGATAGAGATAATAAGAGCTTCATTGTAGCGAGGATTGAAAGGATAGTCTTAGTTGGAGATCATGGACGCAAAGATTACAAGTTACCAGTGCCAATCAACAATGACAAGAAAGATAAGCTCGAGGTGACAGTTTCGACCTATAGAAGAATTCACCAAGAAGAAGGTGGGCATTACCCAAGGCTTTTCCGACCTAAAAAGTGATAATATCTTTGTTTAGTCCGTTGAGAAAACGAAAGGGAACCCTAAACTATGGCAAAATATTTAGTCTGTAAATTTAGATATGCACTTGCACATTGGGTGCAAATGGTTGCATGATGAACTTTAAAATTCTGCTAACCGTTTGCATTTAAAGTATAGCCGATCCTACATGGGCATGATTGCTTTGATGTTACTTGCTTGAGAAAGAATGCATTTTGGTTGGAAGATAAAATTAACTGACCTTTGTGAAACAAAGCATTCTCGTGGATTCTATTTCATTAAATTTATTTTCTTGCAGGAAGTGCTGTTGAGAGTGAGATTCATTTTGAAATCAGCAGTGGCCAACGTGCAATGAAACGTTTTGCAGATATTCTTTCCCATGCAAATCTCTTTGTAGAAGGAAATCTTCTTAAGATTGATCCAGATGAGCATAAGTCCATAAAAGCAGCTGTAAACAAGATCTTTCAAGATCAGGAAGTAGTCAGAGAACGCAGACGACAGGGACAGAAAAGGCAGAGACAGCGCGAAATAGATGCAGGCAATTACGAGCGTATTGATGGATCAGTCATTACCGTTGTTGAACCAGCTGCACCATCAAATGATGGAGGGAGACGATCCCAGCGTGCAAGAAGAATAATTGTCAGGGACATTGCTTAATATTTATATGCTTATTGTAAACAAGAAAATCGTTTGATACGGAAGAAAAACAAATATTCCCTTCTCCTTAGCAAAGAGAATTAATAAAGTTAACATAATTGCCTGTTTTAGCAAGATGAGAGACACAAAACAAAAACAGCAAAGTTGCATGAGAGAAGACAATCCTGTGGGGACCAAAACTGATATCATAACATGGGATGAAGATAGAATTGATTTGCCATCGTCTGAAGTAATTTTGGTTCTGCAGTAAACCACTTTTTACCTCTTAGTCATGCAAGCGATTTTTTTATATTCATTGTTACAGTTCGAGCGTGTTCTTTAGAAATGAGTGTCACTGCGACGGGTGGTAGTTGTCTGTATGAAACTGAGCCTGGGATGCTAACTGTGCATGCACTGTTCGCATTTTCATTGCTGAACTATCTCAATATTTGTAATGTATATATTATCCCAAGGGTTGTGTATCACTCCCTCAAAAAGCGTACGAAATTTCTAGGAAAACAAAAAAATTTCTAGAGGATTTCAAGGATTTCTGGGGAAAGAAAAGAGTTTCGGTAAAAAGTGGACGAGATTTCTAGGGAGTGATCTGCTCCTCGAATTATCCCTGGAATTCAGGAACTATGAAGGTCTTTGAAAATGATGAAGATAAGCAATAGGATCCATTGGTATCCCTCATTATTACCCTATGATTAGGGCAGCAACTCTGTTATTCAATCTGATTGGCTAAAAACGTTCGAATGTTACGTAATGATAGGGCATTATTATCCGGTAATGCCCGCTCATGACGTAAAAACTCAGCTTCGAACCATCTAAAATTATCATTTTACTTTTTAAAAACGAAAGGCCTTCGCCCAGCCCCGACCACAGGGTAATAAACTATATAATAACTGTTTCCTTCGGGCAATACCGAAAATATTAACCCTCAGCCTCTGTACAAAACCTCGCAAGCTCAGTCTTGTACTGACGGCTTCGGGTTAATATTTTCTAGTATTGCCCTCGGAAACAGTTATTATAGGCTTAATAAAACAAAACAAGATTTGTGATTTGAACTGACTGAATTTTCTATTGCTCAGTTGTTATTCTGCTGGTAGTGTGGGCAATTGCAGCCCAAAGTACACAATTGTTGTTATAGTTTAATATAGTATGTTATGTTGGACACAATGTCTTTGTCTCTTTTTAGTTTTATGAAGTAAATGCTGTAAAAAACATTTCACGTTTGAAGCATATGCTGAGTTGCCATAACTATATCTTGAGAATGATGATAAAATTGACATCTTCTGTTTGCTTTCTTCATTGTGGCCTTTGGGAGCTCTTTTGTGAGTTATTTTAGTTTTTCACGACAAATCTGACCTGTCCTGGAAAAAATAGCCGTAATGGACATACCTGTCCCGGAATGAAGAGACAAAAAGTATAATCCTGTCCCGGAATTTTTAGCCGAAAATGATAACCTATTGGCAGGCACATCCCCGGGTACTCAATGTATTAAGTAGACCCCCCGGGACTGAATCTCACTTGAGTGGAGCCTAGGATCCCGCCCGGCTTAGGAGCCAGCCTATTTGTTTGCAACTAATCAAGGTAAATAAGACACTCAATCACAACCGCAAAGTAACGATAGTCGGCTTAACAGGTCAAGCGATTAGGATCGGCTTTTAAAACCGCACATAAAAACTTTGATTAAAAAATTATGGAAACCTACTTTTACGCGAGATTTCTTCCATTTTCAAAATTTTGTCAGCTTCAAACATGGTATCATTGTGTGCCTTGAAAGTTGGGCTACTAGAATATGAAGAAATCCAAAATGGATATTTTCATCCAGAAAGTGTCTACCGTAACCTTAAGAGCTGAGTAGGAAAATCCTTTTTTGGCATGCTCTAGATTGTACCTTGGAATCTGGAGATCTCTACAGAATCGCGTATTGTAACCGGAGTATTGTGATCTTTGTTGGAATTGATCACGAGAGAACCTCAGTATGACGGCTTGCAAAGAGTGCCCTTATTAATCTAGATAAGTTACCATTTAACAAAAAATCTATTTTTTGTAATAATTTTGAGAGGGCCCACCGGGCGATCGCCCGGTAGCCCGACCGGCCAGTCCGCCTCTGGTGCTAAGGTGACCAAATAAATATCTCATGAACAATGACATTCCCTTGCAGGATTATTAATTTTGCCAGAAATTTCATTGACCCCCCCTGAGGTGCCGATTTTATTGCAGATTTGAGTTTTTCTCAGACACCAACTTTTTGACCATTGGGGGGGCGACCGCCCCCCCTTGCCCCCCTGGCTACGCTACTGCCAATATATGAAAAAAGCTCAACTAAAGCTCAACTAAAGTATCATAAACTATGGTTAGCAAATATGTAAAACTCCGTTGAAACAACTATATTAGCAAGTTAAATACATTTACTAAGTAAAAGAGCTTGGTTTCTTTATTGAAAATAGCTTCAAATAGTTAACACATGCAACAAAAGCTTAAAGTGCCACTAAACCTTTTGGGGAGTTTGGCTTATTTAATAGAACTTGACGAGCTGGTTTCAAAACAAAAAGTATTTTTCGGATCCGATCAGTGGTTTTTTTCTATGGCTTTTCAAAGTTCGTATTTTGAGCATTTTTTGCAATCAAATTTTGTCAACGACCGCGTCATCCACTATTGTTACGAGATCTCGGGCGAGGCGCCTTTGACGTCATCCCGGGAATGATGCAATATCACACACAATAAGCATGAACGTAAACACGCTATAAACTCACTTGGATTCTTGGTTCTGGAGAAAGAAAATCGCAAGTAAATGCCTGCAGTAACTGCCCTGGCAAGGAAAGGGGAATAACACTTCATCCCGTTCCTTTTTATAACGATGCAGTGTCGGAGGCAAAGAGAAGACGGAAAACTTGGATGAACTGAAGTTGAAACACACAAACTTGGGAAGGGAACCAACTCAGCATTCCTGCACACATGTTAAAATTTTTTTGGGACCACGCCCTTTTACTTCTTGGGAAACGCCCTTTTCTTCTTAGGGAACGCCCTTTTTCGCAAAGGGAACGCCCAATACAATTCCACGGCCATACAACTTCTAGATATTTAGGGTTCTTGTGTTTAATGTCGGAAACTACCCTCAAAAAGTGCACTTTTTATTTTGTATCCATAACTATCATAATAAATTGCACAACAGAGCATCTCTAGGCTTCCAAACTAAAACTAAAATTTGTTCAATCTCAAAATCCAGCAAAACACGCCTATCAGATTTCAGATCCGTAGCCATCTGGAGATCGCTAATTTCAAACTTCGAACATTCCATTTACTCACAAAGCGGAGGATTATTGCCCGCTGTTTGACTACAAGTTCTGTACAACCTATGGAACTTGCTTGCGCAATTTTGAGCGGTTTTGACCGAGTTCTGACCGGTGCATAAGCTCGAAATGAATGGGTGACCGGTGCATAATTTCCTTCCCTTGCGTAACACTAAATTCTCTTATGAGTAAGACAATACTCGTATTGAAATGACATACGTCGGCTAGTCGACTGCTATTCTCACTCAAATAGCGAGGATTAAGTTAGATTGAAAAGATAAATGGCGATGATATCATTGATATTTGGCACTGAAATTCAATTTGCGCCCTCGCATCGAAATGTTTGGGCTGTAGATTATGGTGAATGCTCATTTCAAGCACAAGATAAGACATAAGGGACAAAATATAAATATTCATAGCTCTGAAAATCTGACCGGTTTGTGCAAACCGGTCGACCCGGCCTGGATCCGCGCCTG
>REGM01000538.1:54261-67805 GCA_004194415.1 Aurelia aurita | reverse complement strand
TATAGTTGATCAGCCTAGCTGAAAGGTTTCCCATCAGATGTTTGAGAGAGCAAAAAGGCTAATTACAAAATTAGTTCAGTTCACATTTCATTTCACACAGGATTTCCTGACTGATATCAAACTAGGCTTCACACCCCTGTCTGCCAGACTAAGAATTGGCATAAAAGTGATATAAAAGGAAAAGAAAGATGTTCAACATCCTCTCTGGGACCAGGGTGGGCAGGAAATGAAACTTTGATGTCTAGTTTCCTAAAACATCCTGGATAAGTGAATACCTGTCAGGTAATTCCTGTTCTGTACTTAGCGATTTATTAAGTCTTCTGAAATATTTTATTATTTCTGTGAATACAAAATTACTTTTTAAAAGTCGCATGGTTTGGCAAGTACAATCAAACTTGTGTTATATTTTGCTTACTGATATGGAGTCACTCAGGCCTAGGCCAACATCCATGTTCATTGATTATAAATCGATTTATCCTAACATTACAACAGGTATAGATAGCTCATATCGAAGGCAATCATACTTACCATATATCTGATCAATCAATTCGTTGAAAACGCCTTAGTCTCGCTTATTGTGTATTCTCATGCTTGTCTTGTTTCTCGCTTCAATGTTCAATCGATAATAATTTTCAAGATATTGTCATCGTTGTCTTTGGGCCTAAAACAGCCGCTGCTGCTGCTCTTGCACCCTCAACTTCTTCTTCGACTTCCACGTCCTAATCTTGATAGTCGTTCGTTGAAAACGTGAGAGAATGCCAACTTGCCGAAGAGCCATCATCGTTCGAGGATGCCATGATAAAAGAACAGAAAAAACGCACACGATTCCTTGCTCGATTCTGCTCGATTCCTTCTTCTTCAACTGAACTCCTTGTGTGGATTGCTGAACAATGATTGCATCATTCCCGGGATGACGTAAAAGGCTGAATGGTTCCCAGCACCCTAAAATCCCGGCCGTTGACCGCGAGTGGGTGTTGTAAAATCCCCCATAGCGGCGAAACCCTTTCGCAAAATAAAACGAGAATGATTGTGTGACGATGCTCGAAGATTGATCTTTAAAATAAGCCAAACTCCCCAAAAGGTTTAGTGGCACTTTAAATAAGGACAATATGAAAATAGACAACCAATGGATCAATTATGGTGAACCACTATGAACAACACTTTTAAATAACTACATCTAGTAAGTTATTGCCTTTTAAAGACATAAGCTGCGAAGAGTTCATCTCTAGAATCTTCCTGCTTTTGCCAGTCCCATTGTCGATTGTCAAGTAAACTTCGAAGATCAGAATCGAGCTTGTTGCCATAAACAATTATAGGGATATCAATGTCACCTGATAGAGATCTTAATATCACTCCGCTGTGCTGCCCATATGTCTGCAAAACAGGATCCAATAAGAAGACACTTTAGTGTCAGCTTCCTCGTGTTCAAATCTAAGCTCTTCAACGACTTTGCTTTCCTCCATTGAAATTAGATTCTAAAATTTGCAAAAAGGATCCTCCAAGCTATCCGACATTAGATGGAGGTGATATATGTAGCTTGTGATATATATTCAGGTCGCTCGATAAAGTAAGCTGACCGAAGATGTCGAGGCCATGGTGAGCGTTAAATCTTGAATTCCACGATGTTAATGGTCCCAGTGACTTCGGTGGATTCTTGAGTAACGGAGAAACAAGGAGAGCTTATTCGAATTGACAATCCAAACATGGATGGAAGAAAAATACAACCTGGGGGAAAAAGCAATCTATGTCTCAAGTAAAATAACCTGCCATCTGATTTCAAAGGAGGAATGCAAAGTCGTTGAAGAGCTTAGATCTGAACACGAGGAAGCTGACACTAAAGTGTCTTCTTAGTGGATCATGTTTTGCAGACATATGGGCAGCACAGCGGAGTGATATTAAGATCTCTATCAGGTGACATTGATATCCCTATATTTGTTTATGGCAACCAGCTCTATTCTGATCTTCGAATTTTCCTTGACAATCGCCAATGGGACTTGCAAAAGCAGGAAGATTCTAGAGATGAACTCGTCGCAGCTTTCATCCATCCAAAAACGAGGTATTATTGGATTTCATGCGTTGACAGGCAATGATTACGCCTCTACTTTCTTTGGAAAAGGCAAAGCAAGCTGTTACAAGATATCACAAAGTTCCCTCTACTCCAGGCAGCATTTTGTAATCTCGGAAACTCATCAACTGTCGATGACCAAACCAAAGAAGTGTCGAAGGAATCATCTGTAAAGTCTATGGGAAAGGAAGACTGAATGATGTCGATGAAGCTAGAAGAGAGTTATTTTGGAAGCGGCTTTGAAGAGAGAAAAGAATTTCAGATCTCTCAGTGCTACCCTCTTGTGATCGCACTATAGCGAGAAGAGAGCCAATTTTGTTGCTTTGATGTGGACAATGGCGTGGTCACCAATGCTCAACGTTGAGGACCTGAGTCAGCATGGATGGACAGAAGATTTAGAGCCAGATTGGGGAACTGAGCCTTACCCAGAAGACATAGAACAGCTCTTATTCCGAGACGACGTAGATACCGGACGCATTGACAGTGATGATGAATCCGACCTAGAACTGGAAGATATTGACTTATAAAGACAGACAAGTATCCTGATACTTTGCTTAGTTTGTTAGTTGTAAGTATCGATATTTTATGTTTTACATTACTTTGCTGACAATAGTCGTGCAGTATATAGACATTTGTTGACTTTAACCAAAGGAAGGGTGTGTTGTTGCTTCATGCAATGAAAAGTTGGTAGTAAAAGTATCAACTGGAGGCAATGAATGAGATTTCGTGCAAAATACATGTTGCGTCATTTTACCAAATGTCAAAGCGAGGCTCAGTATGAAAATGAAGCAAAAGTCTACTTTTTGTCCAAGAAACCGATAAATTTGAACTCGACACCCTTCCTTTGCTTTGCTAACGTCAACTTTTACCGTTATGCATCTATATTTTAGCTCAAAGGGATGATGAACGATTCTCACCGGAACGTGGTTTGAAACTGAAATAGAGGCTAAACGCCGCCACATCCTTTGGTATAACAACTACATTTGGAATCAGCGCCCCAAAATTGACCAAATCCACACATTCAGGCAAAGCTCCTCCGACTTTGACGATACCCCTTCTCTCGCTTGGTCTATCTAGGCCTAGTTTCTGAATATCAGAAACTCAAGAAGACTATATCTCACATTAGTACTTAGGGCCAAGGGTCCCTGGGTCCCACCTTAGAGTACCACCATAAAGTCCCGGGTCCCACCTTAGAGTCCCACCATTAAGTCCCGGGTCCCACCTAAAAGTCTCGGGTCCCGGTTTTCCGGTGTGCCCCTTTAGTATTGTTAGAAAGCAGCAGGTGTTTCAAAGGCAGCAATCATTCAAAACTCCCTTTGAGATTTGTTTGAATAGAATATAATGAAATCAAATTTCCAGTGAATTAATCGATTGACCTTTTGATATTTCAAGGAAAATAGACGCATTTTTTATGAGAAACCGCTTTTCAATAGGGTAGGGTGGGATAATGTGGGACTAAATAGAGCAAAATCTCAAAATACATAGCTAGTAAAACGACATACAGTAAAGTACAAATACTTTCAAATTTCTCGTTTAATTGACATTCAATGCTTCTTGTTTCTTCCCAAAATGTCTCAGCTCTGAAAGACGCAGTTACGTATTTAAAAAAAATTTCTTTTCAGGCAACTAAAATCGGCCCACTTTTCCCGACGAGCGGGAAAAGTGGGTCTATTTTCAAAACGCGCATAATAGGGCAATATTAAAAGGTAAACGATTAAAGAAATTAATGCAATCATATTCCCCAACTATTTTCTATTCGATAAAGTGCCAATCTTTGCCTTTTATCGCAAGCAACTCTGTTCCCGCGAAGAAGATAAAACTGCTGTCCTTATGGGTTGACCCACCATCATTTTGACTTGGAGGGCCGTTGTCGAATTTGATAGTAATGATCAAATAAAAACTTTTTTCAGTTTGTTTGTACCCATTTACAGGTTACAAGACAGCAATTGCAGTAAAAGCAAAGCAGTTTTCACAATTTAGACACAAGACAACGTGGCAGGATAAATATAAGTGTGAAATTTTAAGCAATTCAAGGCTTCGTTGAATTTGAGTTATGGCTGAATCCTCAGTAGGCCCACATTATCCCACTTCGTAAAAAAATATACAGAAAAATAATTATAGCTTCAATGACTTTGAATTAAACGTAATTTCATTTGTAAAAGACCAAACTTCCACGTCGATTTCATTAAGTGGACCAAAAAAGCAAAATAACAGTGGCAGGGCAAAGTTTTTCTGGCCTTTGAAATTCTTTCACAGTAGGCCGTTCAGTAAAACTATTTTATAACACGAATGGAGATAAATCTAAGACGAGTGTTTGATATAAAAAAGCAGGTTATTATGTAGGCATTACGAGAAAAATAGACAACTTTTCTTGGATTTGACGAGGAAGAATCTTTTTAGCAAAAAGCTTAACCCTATCAAGCCTAGGGTATTTGATGCTCTAGGAAGACTAGGGGGGGGGGGCTGATTCAGCCCCCCTGTTTTATTTCTGTTCTGTATATGCTAGAGCCTTGTCAGGGAAATCCCTATGTGCGCCATTGTATTAGAGATAACTAGATGTGATGAATTAGAGTACAACAGGAAACAATACATTTACGGATTAAGAATTTAATGAGGCATGTTTCTTTCAGGTATTATAGTTGGTATGTCGTTAGAATATATGGATTGATATTGTGGGCACCTTTTAGGATGACTGTATGCCTTGAAGTAAGCGGCATTTGCGTAATAGTCTGATATGCATACTAAGAAGACAGAGAGCTATAGGAACTGACTAATTGGAGAACGTCATTTAGCCTTAGAATAGAGTGCTTTATCACATATTTGGAACTAATTTAGGAGAGGTTGAATAGAACTTTACCGTGGGAAAAAAGCTGTTGCGTAGGTAACAAACACACCCTTTCCTGAAGCGCAAATCTTATTGGTTAGATAGAACAATAGGCCATGTAGAGTATAAAACTTATGACAAGTAGTGTAAGGGCAGGATTGTGGATTGTAGTTGAAACAGATCGTTGAAGCAGGATTGTGTAGAACGGTTACAAGATAGTTGAACGTACAGATTGTTAGGGTACTGATATGTTATGAGAAGATTGTAGTTGATTTATCGTGTTTGGAAGAAGCAGATCCTGTATTAGTCGGAGATTGGATTTATGAAAATATTAGTGTAAAACGTCAGCAGTTGTGATTCCTTTGAGTTCTCTACTGTAAAGACATCTGGTAGAATTAGCGATTGGCAGAGCCTGAACAAGTTCTGCAACAAGCCTGGAAACTTGGCATGTGTATAGTACATCATGAGATGAACCCAAAAATGAAATCTATTTTTAGTTATGTCACGTGCCCTGCTCATGACGTCACAATGTTGCATTTTCAAAATCAATAGGGTTCAGTACTAAAAATCTTCAATCGTTGATTGTGAGAAAACAGAAAGCATTAGGGACATCAGTCCAATTTTGGTGTATTCTGTGGATAAATAGCAATTGCTTTGTAAAGAAAAATTAGTGAAAAGTGATGACGTCATCACACAGGAATTCAAAGAATTTGCGCATGCGTAGTGTCGAAATACGCACAATTACACGTTTAAATTACAAAAAACCTAGTTGGTTGGATAGAGGATCAAAAGTAGTATCTGTTCTTCGTCTTTCATCTTTGTATCACATTAGCTGTAGATTTTAATAGAATTTATTCGAAATTTTACACAGACATCTCTCGAAAATTGAGTGTGTTTACCCCCTGGAATGAATTAAATTTTTCTAAAAAATTAATTTTTGATTGTAAGAAGGATAAAAACTAAAAGTCAGAAAGTCTCAACGTTGTAAGTTCACTTAGTAAAAATCCACAGAAGAAAAACCGCTAGGGGGGCTGATGTAGCCCCCCTAGGCTTGATAGGGTTAAAGGCATTGAGTCATGTTAAATAGACTGCGTATACTTAATTTGCAAAAATTGCTGACTCATGATGATAGCTTACGCCAATCTGATTGGCTGTTATGCAAACTGCACACATGAAACACTCGAGCCGACGTTGCCTCGTATTGGTGAGGTTGCTGTCTGATCACATGAAAACAGACTGATCACATGAAAGCAGACAGACCCCCAGCGGAGAATTGCTATTTAATATGACTCAATGCCTTTAATAGACCCACTTTACCCCGAAGACCCACATTACCCCACCCTACTCTAGCGTACGAGCAGACCCATTATCCAAAAGTAGACTTTATTGTTTGGATAATGGGACAACAACTGGTAGGCTTCCTTTCATTACTTTTCAAAGGATTTGTAGAGACTGTAGGAGATTATGTTTGAAAAACTTTTATACAAAAAGAAACTGTACTAGTTCTGTATGTTGCCGTTCTTAATTAGTTCTCCCTGTAAAAAACAAGAGCATATTTTGTTATAGACTAATCAGCGGGTTTGTTTACAAGAAACCATTAGCCAATCAGAGCCTCCTCTTCGAGCTTGCTTTTTCAAGGTTTCATCACAAAACACAGTTGCTGCGGAGAAAAACCTACCCCCCCCCAACTTTTTCCCGGCAAAAACATTTATGTTTGTGTACAAAGAAGATTTTTCAGAATCAATTTCTCAAGTATTTGTTTGGTTTCAATCTCCGAGCCCTAAGCAGAGATGCTTACCGTTTCTAAAATATCTGAAGTGAAACATCGTCTATTTTCCACCTCCGTCCTTCTCCCAAGGATGCCTAGGCCCATTTTCGACGGCCCCCAATTTTCCCGCTATGAAATTTTCCTTTCTCACACAAGGAACCTTTTTTAGATTTAAGTTCTCATATTTTGCGCAAACAAATCATCGAGCCCTGGACTAGGAAAGTTGTATTTTCCAAAAATCAATGGTTGAAAATCACCTATGTCCCACCCCCACCCTACCGCAGGGGATGCCTAGGCCCTTTCTGAAACTACACTGATTTTGCCCACGACGAAAAGTTCCATTTTCGTACAAGGAAGATTTTTCAGATTTAAGCTTTCCGATAATTTTCTGAAATATAACTCCGCGCCCCAAGCTGGGAAGGTTGAAGTTTTTACAAAAAAGAGGATTTAACTCCACCTATCTACCACCTCGCCCTCCCGCACCGCGCCGAATGCCTTGGCCCATTTTGGACCTACCCTAATTTTGCCCGTGGTGAGAATTCCCTTGGAAGATTTTGGAAGATGGAAGATGGAAGATTTTGCAGATTTAAGCTTTCTGGCATTTTGCTGCTACAACTCTGAGCCGTAAATTGAGAAGGGCATCGTTTTACAAAAATCGGGGATCGAAAATCACCTTTCCCCACCCGAAGCATTCTCTGCCGAATGCCTAGGCCCATTTTTATGCTCTTACCCATGCTCAGATTTGGTAGTACATATGAGCGCAAAAAATAAGTTTTTTCTGTTTTTCCTGAACAATTATTCATCACAATCCCTCCGTTGGCCCCCTCTCGTTTTTCAACTTATTCCAGTTTAAATTTCCCGCTAGTGAGGGAGAAAAAAAGAAAGGACAACAACTTTTTCGGGAACAACAACTTTCAAAATCAAAACGAGATTCAACTCAACTAAAGCACGAGGAAAGAGTCACTTCATGGGGACGTTAGGGCTTTGCCAACTCCAGATTTGCTGTATTAGGGATTCAACACGCCCAGATTCGGCCCCAAGAATAGTTTGTTCCTCTTCAGGGAAGTCTTCTTCCTGTAGTTCGGCGCCGTCATCATCGACATCATGGCTCTGATCAGCCTGAAACACAGCCTCCGTTGCCTTTGTTGCCAAAGTCGCCATCTCAATCGACACCATCTCAATTGAAGAAAGGATGAAACTTCAACACTACATTCTCACGGGCATTTAGAGATTTATGTAGAGGACCTATGAATGGTATTAGGTTGTAGATACCTAGCCTGCATCACAGACCATAAACAGAGGAAGTTATGGTCTGTGGGATGGAGTCACTTTTCTTGTCCCAGTTTCACAGAGATCTTGTGAAGTGCGCGCGCAATGCTGCATAAATTACCATTCTACTAAACCTGAAAATGGCCGCCGTTTCAACACCACAGCTAGAAATGCCTTTAGACGAAAACAAACTCAAGGATGCACTGGCTTTAATATGTAAAATATTTGAAGTTCCATCGTTGAAAAAGGAGCAAGAAGATTCAATTTGGGCATTTATAACGGGAAAGTCGATATTCGTTAGTGCAAACACAGGCTTTGGAAAGTCCTTAATTTTTCAGTCTCTTCCTGTGATAATGGACTACATCAATGATGAACATGGATATTATACGTTGCTAGTGATTTCACCACTCAAATCTTTGATGGAGGATCAGGTGAAGAAACTTGGAGAGCTTGGGATCAATGCTGTTGCTCTTAGTGATGTGAACGAAGAGGGAGGAAAAAAGTTTCACAGAGATCTTGTGGAATCTTTTATTCCATGGTTATTCAAATAATGATATTGGCTTGTCTAGCTCTTTGTTTGTTTAATTTGTCTATACTGAAGTCNGGAATCTTTTATTCCATGGTTATTCAAATAATGATATTGGCTTGTCTAGCTCTTTGTTTGTTTAATTTGTCTATACTGAAGTCACTGGGACAACAAAAGTGACTCCATCCCACAGACCATAACTCCCTCTGGTTATGGTCTGTGATGCAGGCTAGTAGATACCCTGATCATAGACAACTTGGCGACCAAAGAACTGACATGGCCAATCTCCAATGTGGCACAAGAAATTTATTGATGTATTGACAAACCATTCTCAAGCAGAAATTCAAGTGCAGAGCGGAAGCTATCAACAGATTGCAAAGGAAGCTTAATGCAGTCCGCAAGTTTACAGTCCTTCATCGACCTCATGGGTTGCATTTCTTGGATCTCCTGTTTTTGATAATCATGGATCAGCAATCTGTTTCTTTGGGATTCAGGGTAAAAAAACTTTGCTTGAAGCCAATCGGGCATGACATCAACATATGTTTTGGAAAGGAGTGGTGTATTTTCTTTCAAAAGAGGCCCAAGCAATGTGACATTTGCAGGTGTTATATCCTGATTAGCAAAATTATTTGGTTGAGTGGCAGGGACTGTTGGAAACTTCTTCAAAAGTAGTGTAGTGTTGCCATATGACATACTTGGGTTTGGGTGGAAGTAGATGGACGGTGATGACTATGAATATTATGGTAATCCTCTATGAAAACTTTTATCATATATTCATTGTCAACAGCGTCCTTAAAAACTGATGTACTGTTTCAGGGTCCTCAGATGAAGCTTTCTTTGTTGCACTTAAAACTGTGTTGGGGTGAGCTGCAAGTGCCATATTTCTAAACGTTTTAACTCCTCTACTTGAAATACCCAAACCCTTAAAGGGTTTGTGCAAGGTTAAAAGCTTGCATTTGCAAAGAGCAAAAAAATCTAAAAATATTCCATTCAAATCGAAGTTGCACAGGTGCTGTGAACAATGGATAGCCAAAGAAACAATAATGCTGTATTTTCTTTGTTCTATTTATATACAAGCCTATTTACCAGTGCACATTTCCTTTAAGTGTTCTTGCAGCAGCTACTTGAAACCAATTGGCTTGTTGGGACTGGCCGTAGATTAAAGGGAATGTAAGCATACAAAAGTGGCTCAAGACACTTGCGTTTAAATTATAGCCAATCAGATATTAGTATTTCCTAATGACGTAGATCAGTTTATTGTCTTTGCACAGCTATTTTTATCAAAGGCTTATTATATATACTTACATTCCCTTTAAGGTGTAAATGATGGAAACAGTCCTTCTTTCATTCAACAACTTTCTAATATCTGATTGCCTGTCAGTTGTCATGACACTCATTCTAACTTTAAAAATGTTTGTTGCTCCTGCTTCCATACAAAGATCTCTAAATTCTGCAGGCTCGGATAGAGGATTTCCACCTTTGCCAAATCTTTCTTTACATTTCTCCCTTACTTTGCTAATTTCATCCTGTAAAATTGGACTGGTTTCCTGCCTTCTTCATTAAACTTTCAAACATCCATCTTTTTTATCACCACATTATCATCTTCATCTAAAACCACCTCTCCAACCTCTTCATAATATTTTTTGAATTATTTTCTGTTTTTTTTATTTTTTTCAGTTGGGAATCTTCATAACATTTTTTTGTTTTTTTTTCTATTTATCCTTCCATTTTTTTCATTATGTTCATCATATTCTTTTGAGTTATTTTTTTATATTTTCTCTTCATAATTTCCTGATTCTTGTGAACTAAACCACAATTTCTGGCTAGGGCAGCTTAACGTATCAGTTCTTTCTGAATCAATCTCCATCATCTCTTCTTGCACTTCTATTATCTCCTCTTCGCAATTCTCTTCATCATGTTGCAATTCTCTTCTTCAACGAGCTGTCTTTTCTTGTTCTGTGATCTCTTTTCTTGTTCTGTGATCTCTTAATTCTCATCATCATTTTCATCCTCGTCCATAGATTGTTGCTGTAAAACATGTGCTTAATTGTTAACCTACTGTAAGCAACAGGGGGAATTTGGTTCTAAGCCAATCAGCGACTTTGTCTATCTTTGAACAAGCCAATCAT
The DNA here is from genome assembly GCA_004194415.1 of Aurelia aurita. Classification (NCBI taxonomy): domain Eukaryota; kingdom Metazoa; phylum Cnidaria; class Scyphozoa; order Semaeostomeae; family Ulmaridae; genus Aurelia; species Aurelia aurita. Next base: position 57,224 of record REGM01000538.1, on the reverse strand, counting down.
ATTGCTTCTTTAAACAATAGGAACAATAGTGGTCTTGACGTAATAGATGACCAACAAGATTGTAAACAGACCTCCTCGCAGCTTCTTGCTGCAAAACCAATGACTCTAAAATGGATGGGATGCACTACACTTTAGGGCCCTACCAAAAGTATCATGACATTTTCACATTATTCATGAGTTAATCTGAGTTCTTACCAAGCACATTTTTATTATCTGCCCCACCAACAGAAAAAACGTCAACAACAAAATAGGCATTTTCAACTGTTTTTGCTTAGGCCCATCGTCGCGCCTCTGGTGGGGATGGTCATTTCGAAACGCGCTCCTTGAACATTTCTCCGCGAAATCTTCTGTGTTGCACACTGTTCAGAAGGGAGAGTATCCTCTTTGATATCGAGCGTGGTTATATCGTTTTCTGCAGCACGGCAATTCCACCCAAAGGGCCAAATTCCTGAGGCAAACTTGACGAAAAACCTTTACCACTACTGTCACAAACAAGATTCAAAATATTACAAGGTACTCACCAATCCTTCATGTGCTAACCATCATAACTGGATAAGTCCAAAAATCTACAGGCTCCATGCGAAAAAGACGAATTTAGAAAGGACAAATTAAATTGTTTCCACAAGTTGCAACAGCGCAAGGCAGTCTTCACCGCGCTACCATCATGTCGATGAAATGTCTACGCCATCCAAAATCTGAACTGAAATGGCGCACAAATGATACGTCTATGAAAATAGCATTTGTTTGCTTAAAAAAGTTGATTTCTGATCCTTTGATAACTCTTTTCTATTTATTGTAGTGAAAAATTAGGAAATAGACAACATTATGAATTTTGATGCAGGGGTCAGGTCAAATAAAATAAGATATCATACGATCGATCGAGTCTGGAGTGTCAAACATATTTCACTTGTACCACATCCAAAACTCGTTGAGTGTTGTTTCTTTGAATCTTTTTGCAAGAAACTTGGCGTTGATCATTGTAGTAAGGTTTCTTCGAGTTTCTTAAATCTGGGCCCAATTTCTATAGTGAAAGGTTCTTGTAGAGTTTCTTCATATTCAGAAATTAAATTTCTCTGTTTATCATGAGGACCGCTAATGCACGTATTTTTTATAAGAAACTAAGAATTTGAGCCAGTACTGAAAGTTTCTTAAAATTATCAGATTTTCAGTGCTCGGAGTTTCTTACGAGTTTCTTACGACTTCCATAACAATCTCCATGTTTACTTCCTGTGCCCTTGTGAACATTTCAAAACAAAGTTTTTGAAGCCTTTTCCAATGTTTAGACGTTGGAAATGCCTTCCAAGTAATATGATACAGGAAACAAGTGAAAATAAGGTAAAAACATGCTAAGGATTTCCTTGACTAAAATAAATAGTTTCTTAACAAATTTTTCCCAGTACTGGAGTTTCTTAATTTTTTGGCGATCTGAGAGTTGAGTTTCTTATAAGCAGCTTCTTATATAAAAAAAATACGTGTATAGCATTTTGAGCTCAGAGAATTGCAAGAAAGAAGCAAATCGTAAACAAAAGTTATACTTCTTAGTATTGTTTGGGTTGGTAATGCAGTTTTTGTTGAAAATTTCTTCGCAACTCATCAGCTAAAATTGAAAAAGTTTTTTAACTTTGAATTGAAATAGCTTCATAGTTTCTTAATCTTCTGGAAGATTAATATTAATTCCTTCATTTAAAGTTGGCTAAGTAATTATAGCTATAATGGCTAATTAAGGCCAACTATTTACAAAAATATATACAATGCTGTAAGAAAAATATAATTTACAATAAAAAACCTAAACCAGGATAAAAAGTTGTGCATAATCTGCAGTTGCATGCTTGGCATTTATGGGCTTTAATAAGTCTTTTGAATATCTGAAGGGAGTCTGAATTTTTCAGTTCTGGTGGTAGTGTCTCCCATACTTTTTTCCCCATAAATCTGACCGTATCGATTCCCAGGCAGGTTGTTTTTGCCTTCGGTATATCAGAACACCTTAGATTGTAAGGCAGTTCTTTTTCTTCGAAAATTGTCTTCAAGAAGCTAGGATTTAGATTAGATTTTGTTTTGTAGATCTCCACCATCAGCAACTGCAGGTTCCTCTGATGACCGGTTACCGAATTATCCATTTCCAATAAGTTTTCAAAACTAGAAACATTGTCCTTGCATGCGATTCTTAAGGCCCTTTCATGTATTCTATTTATTTTATTATTCAAATTTCTATCGTGAAACATCCAAGTCAGCGAGCAATAGCTAAATTGGGACATAACGAATGTCTTCATCAACAGTTTTAGCTTCTCGGGCTCCATGACAACCGAAATACGAGTAAGAGCATGAAGCTTCTGACTAGCATTTTTACAGAGCGTTTGGACATGTTTTTTGAAACTTAAAGTGTTAATGCAACGAAATTTTCGAATCGTCTTTTTTAGTCTTTTTCGAAACTTCAATCTTTGCTGAGAAATTTGATATAAAGATAGTCAACAGGAACAAATTAAATTGTTTAAAAAACGTCCGCCAAAGTTATGAGGTCAGGGCGAATTTCTCACATCGCGCGTGACGTAGCAAGTAGAACCATTCAATTTGATCCATTCAATTTGAACCATTCAATTTGATCATCGCATTGCGAAATAACAACAAAGCGCACTCTGGTCAAGTGCGTCAGTAAGTTTCTCGAAGGCAGATTCAGTTTAATTTTTACCAAAATCGACGCAAGATGTCGGAAAGCGAATACAGTAGCAATGAGAGTGTTCCTCAACAATCGTTTTCAGTCAGCAGTTCGAGTGACGAGGATTATGGTGTTGTGAACCTGCAAGCTCATGCTCCATATCAAGACGAGCCACTAGCAGTCCCAGGACAAGCGCGAGTCAACTTCGAGGAGGATAAGGATGGTATTCCACGTGAAACCATCGAAGCCAGATTTGAGAAGAGAATATCTGTTAATGACTGGTACGTGATCTTTATTATATATGAAGGTT
>REGM01000538.1:0-39951 GCA_004194415.1 Aurelia aurita | reverse complement strand
TAGAAGTGGTATTGAATGCTAATTCAATATGCCAACAAAATATTCATAACGTTTGCTTTCAAATGTATCTCCATATTGCACTCCTATCCTTCTTCGCCAGTGTTCTTAAAAGTACGCGTAATATAGACATAAAGAAACGGCACACAGATAAATACTGTAAAAGCCCTATTAAGACCCTCCTCGGGAGGCTTATTAATTTCGAAGGCTACAGAGAGGGTTTATTAGAGGGTTAGGATACTTTGTAAAGAGAGAGAGAGGTTAAAGGGAGGGTTTATTAGAGAGAGGACTTATCCACAAAGTCAAGGCTACCAATGATAGGTTTTGGGTCTTTTACTTTATATTTTCCAGAATCAACAAACTACTTTGCAAGTAAAGCACACAAATTCAACGTAGTGATGAACCCAAATCACACGGAAATTGCGATTTACATTATTTTGGTTCAATAAATGGAGGATATTTAGAAGCCTTTTGTGTTCCATATAAGAGAGGGGGAATTAATGGAGAAGACTTAATAGATATTCAAATTTTAGCTTCAAAGAAAAGGGCTTATTAGATAGAGGACGTAATAGAGAAGGGCTAGATAGAGCGTCTCTTTCCTTCTCTAACGAATGCGAAGCACGACGGAGGGCCGGCGCGGCGCCGCAGGCGACGCGCGGCAAGCCTAGTTATACAACATATTTTTGTTAATTTGTTCATGAATATCATTTGTTTTTTTATACTCACAACAAAAAATGTTCCTGGTGCCGTAATGACAAACGAATACTACTTCCCATTAAAATCGAACAATCAATAATTTTTCCCATCAAGTCTGTAAACTTCAATTATACTTTGAGAAAACCCTAAGGAAAATTATTTGCACTTTGTTCTTTGCTTTCGGCAAACAGAAATTGATCAGATGCTGAACTAAAGTATTCATCATAATCATCATGTCTGTTACCAAAGATTTTGGAAGAATTGTTGCCACTTTTTTTGAATGAATCAAAACGAAAGATTTCAGGGAAAAATTCAGGAGATGTTAGAGATTAATGGAAAATTAGTCGCTAAGGCTTGGAATCGCTTGCATTTTTTGTTTCCTAACTTGTAAGTTTAAATTTCTAATCATAACAAAGGAATCTTGGGAAAAATATAAAGTACATAATTTTGCATAAATCTTGAGTAATTATTTATCATATGAATCTAGCAGCTAAATTGCCTTAAAGAAGAGAGAATGACCTTTCAATTAAAAGAGAAAATCCTGAAATCGGGCAAAGGCAAGATGACCTTTTGACATTTTGAAATTGACGTTATTTTGAAATTGTACATGAAATCTCCCTGTAAACAAACAAGTGAAACTTAGGCCAACTTTAAAATACAGTTCTCCATACTCAGTCGCCCGATTTCAAAACTTTTTGTTTCATGTTAACCCTCTGGATGTCCTCTATAAAAATCATCCGGTCATTTAAGGATTTTCAAAAATTTATGTTGTGCAATTTATTCCATGCTTTGATCACTGTGCTTACCTTGGAATCTCTTGTTGAAAATAATTACATACGAAGTTTTCTTGCCTATGTTTCATATGACAGTTATTTCGTCTTTTTGTGTCCTTGCTTTTGGTCAATCAAATACAGCGCCTTGAAGAAGGCTAACCATTAATGCGTAATGACAATAATTCAAATCCCGTCTGTTTTGAAATCGTGCGTTAGTACTGTAACTGTACTGCAGTATCTATGTATAATATCAAGACAAAGAGCGCAACTTATTTCCAAACAAATCAGCAGCAACTGTTTTCTTTTCACTCGCGTTGCATCAATATTCATCCAAACATTCAATATGATAAATCAAAATGTTCCTAATTTATCAGGCAACATTCTTAGAGGCCCTTTACATGAGACCCGACATGAAACTCATGCTGGCATGAGAATTTGAGAAAATTCACTCCTGTTTACATGAGACATGAGACCCGGACATGAAACTTTCAAAACACGTCATATTGCACGTCATATTTCACGTGACATTGCGTAAGAAAAAGAGGCGGGAAATAGAGACAATAGAGCTCACTAGAGACAAAAAACTCAATTGAAATATTGAATGAGAAAGTATTAGCAAATTTTCCTTTTTTGTCTGAGAAAGTATCGGCAAATTTTCCTGTGTTGGGGGAACTTTTTCTTGCAAACAAAGATTCCCATCAGAATTGGCCTACAATTTTGAGAATCAAACTCTTAGAATTTTTATTGATCCTTTCGTTCCCTGTAGAGCACGTTTAGTTTGTTTACCTTTTCTTGATTCCAAGTACAGATTGATAAAACATTAAGCTGGAAGGAACAAACTAGCATTATTGCTTCGAGGATTTCGAGAGGGATAGGGATGCTGAGATATGCAAAGAGGTACGTCCCACTTAGTACTGTAAAAACCATGTACAGAAGTATAGTCGAGCCCTATTTACGGTATTGTTGCACGGTATGGGGATGTTGTACAGAAGTAGATTTAAAAAGAATGCAAATTCTTCAAAATCGCGCTGCCCGTATTGTGACAAATAGTGCTTATGATGTGCACTCTTTACCTCTGATTAAAGAATTGGGCTGGCTAACAGTTAGAGAGCTTATAAGGTTTGAAACAGCAACTGCTGTTTACAAATCTGTGAATCAACTTTGCCCAGACTATATGACCCTGGTGTTTCAAAGACAGCGTGAGCAGGCAAGAAGGACGCTAAGAAACACAGAAACTGACTTGAAAATTCCTTTGTTTAGGACAAACAATGGACAGAAATCTTTTGCATACCGAGGGGCGAGCGTTTGGAATGGTCTCGATCACCAAATTAAACTGTCGCCCTCGTTAATCAAATTTCAAATTAAAACTAAAGGAAGTATTATAACAACCAATATCACGATTTATTTTCTGTAGCAATAATATTTTTGTTTTCCGTTTTGATTAATTTTGAGAAATAGGTTTCTTTTGTAATTTTCCAGCACTGTATTAAGAAGTAGTAATAGAAATTTAGTTTTTTCCTTAGTTATTTTTTACAGGGCACATTGTAAAACAGTTATTAGAACTGAATGTTTTTACCCTGTATAAAGAATTAAAAAAAATAAAATAAAATAAAAGTGATTTTTTCCTTGGGCTGGAGACATCATCGTGTGAACGAGCTTGAACTGTGCTTGAACGTGAAGCAAAGATTAACTGTGTGCAGTAATGGTGCCCAAAATAGAATGAAACTCCAACAAAATTGGCGCGCAAAATGCGCAGCGATTCTTGTCGCGACGAGGGTGATTTGGTTTTCAGTTCGCCCCGATTTGAGAAAAATGTGTTTTCATGACACTTTCATGCCGGCATGAAAAAGCGACATGAAATTTCATGCCGGCATGAAACTCATGCTGCATGAGTTTCATGTCGCCCCGACATCATGTAAACACAACAGTAGGTCAGATCAGCACCCGATATGAAACTCGTGCCGGCACGAAAAGTCATGCCGGCATGAGTTTCATATCGGGTCTCATGTAAAGGGCCTCTTTTTGTTGCGCAACGTAAGTTTATCGGCAAATAACGGAGGCAAGTGAAGATTTCTGCGATGAAGTTTGTCGAGTTCTTCCGTTCGAATATCGAATTTTGGGTCCAGAGGTAGCTACAGAGCATTAATAACAATGTTTGTGTTGCGTGTAGTACGTCGTTAGGCATATGTAAACTGATAATTACTTAAAATAGGACAATGTACTAGAATAGTGACAATACACAACGTTTCGAGCTTAACTCTTCATCAGGTGTGAAAGTAAAGTAAAGAAGCAAGCGTAGAACGATGGATTCGAATATCAAGTTCGAATGATAGATGCAAAATTAAGAGAACGCCTAAAGAATATGGCGTCAAATGCAATTGCAATTTCTCAATGATACGATGGTCCTAGACTGATGATATGAGCCAAAGTTTTGCTCCATTGAATTGAATTGTTATTTATTGTTATAGTCATTGCGCTAAAACTTGTTTGAAGCGGAATGGGTATTGTGGGGGGGGGTATGGTTAGGGGGAATGGAGCGAAAACAAGGACTCATGTAATAAGTCTACGATGGTCCTTTCCCTTGTCTCTAGATGCGTTACATTGATGACGTCGTTGGTGCAACAACACTCCCGTTGAGTCAACTGCAAGACTTCATCAACTTCGTCAACAATTTCCATCCAGCCCTCGACTTCACCCATACCATCACAGAAGATAGTCTTCCCTTCCTCGACATCCAACTTTCTATATCCGATGACAAGATCACCGGGATCGGGGGATTCGGCTGAGTGGGAAACAGCCTTGAGGGAATAGACATTATCAACGAAAACGCCCTTTTCATCAATGATCAAAAAGCATGTTTTGTTTCGTTTCCGAACAAACAACTCTGTTTTTGCGATTTTATATGATCTGGTCTCAAGGTATAGCTAGGTGCATATCTACACCCTCCCAACAGGCCCTCTAAGGAAAATGGCATGTATCCATTTATTTTCATGGGTCCCAAAATCGATACCAAAATATTTTTACACATTAGTCTAGGTTAGTTTTATTCCAACAAAACAACCCCTTTTCCATTGGGCTTTTATAGCATTCTCATATCGTCTCCAAGTGGATTTCAGGTGGGAATTTGCGAAAGTGTGCATATATGCAAAACTTTTCCAATATTTTGTAATTCGCAAATTTTAGCTCCTGGCATTCAATTGGACTTTTTTGAACAATCAATCCTTTTCCCAAGTCATGGGCAATAGCTGTTGACAAAGAGCTTGAATGTTTGTGTTCGTTATCATACTCTTTTTTATTTGTCTCAATTTCGTCGTTTATTCATGGTTCGTTTATAGTTGTAAATCTTTTTGTTTAGTGCATGTTTTACCTTTTACTTTTGGATATTCCAACAATTGTGGTTGCGCTTTGGTTTGTGGCCCCCTAGGACCAGCGGGAAGGTTTCGTTACGATGATGCCGGTTGAAATCAACCAATGGCGAGCAAAAATAGGGTGTTTCCGATTAATCATAAAGAATATTTCCTCCATGATCAAAACCGTTATACTTTCAATTCTTTTTCAAATTTTGAAACTATATTGGTTCTGCTGTTTGTCTGAATGGAATGAGCTTGAACCAGAACTGAGACTTTCACTATCTGTCGCTGGTTTTAAGAAAAAACTTTTGTCAGTGATCCGCCCCCCTGCAAAATCTGTCTTCGGGATTCATGACCCAATAGGTTTATCTCACCTTACCCAACTTAGACTGGGTCTCAGCAAATTGAACTTTCACAAATTCAAGCATAATTTTAAGGATACTATCAACCCAATGTGCCTTACGAACGATTGTGTTGAAGATACGGAGCACTTTTTGTTGCTTTGCCCTTCTTTTTCGGTCCAACGACAAAACCTTCTTGCTGGAATTCTTCCACTATTACGACCACTTGGATATGCTACTCTTTCAAATGAGGTTCTAACGCAGCTCTTACTGTATGGTGATAAAGACCTCCCTAATGATATTAACAGGAACATTCTCGAATTAACATTACAATTTATCCATGAAACTGGTCGGTTAGAATAAGCTCATTTCACACTTTGTTACACGCCACGCAACCACTAAGTACCTTTTCTGTTTTTTCTTTATTTGTTCGTTTTTTATTTTTATAGTTATGTCTCGTTATATAATATATTTTTTTAAAGGTTCTTTTTCTATTATGTAAGGTGCTACATAGGTAATTTCGGACTTAAAATGGCAATCCAGGAAGTATTCTCCCTACTTAACTAGCAGAGACCAATAATTACCTATGTAGCACCTTAAGGCCTCGGGGTTGTCATAGTATTTTGCTCCTCTTGGTATCGTTTTCGTAGTATAGTAAAGTAGTTTAAGTAGTGTAATTAGTAATATGTCATGTAAATTTTTAGATGGAATGTATATAAAAAAAAAAAAACAAGATCACCCCATTCGTTTACCACATAGAAACCGCCGCAAACTGCTATTTTGATTACAAATCTTCACATCCACAGAAATGTAAAGATACTCACAGTTCCGCCGTTTGCGTCGCCTTTGCTCCACAGAAGAAGAGTTTCAAACCAAAACAGAAGAAATGTCGACCTTCTTCCACAACAGCCACTATCCACCAAATATCACAACATCTGCCATGGCAAAAGTATCGCAGTTAACACAAGAAGCCTCCCTAGTCCCAGTCAACAACCAAAGCACCAGAGAACGAATTCCTCTCGCCCTCACCTTCCATCCCTCAACAAACAAGTTAAAGACATCATTTACAACAATTTCCATTTGCTCACCGATGATCACGAAACTTCTGATATCTCCTCCCCTTATGGCGTACAGACGTGACAAGAATATAAAAGACCTCCTCGTACGTACAAAATCGCCTTCAGCTACCACACCTTCTGGAACTTCCCCAAGCAGCCATCCTAAAAGTTGTACATACACCCGCATCAATCCTTCAACAACGATTACCAACAACAACAAGTCCTTCCATATCAATGCACATTTCACCTGCTCATCTGCCTGCCTAATTTACTGCATCAGTTGCAAAGTGTGCGATATGCTGTACATCGGAGAAACGTCAAGACAACTCAATACCCGTTTTGGTGAGCGCCTCCGTAATGTAGAAAAGAAGGTACACCTCCAAGAACCTCGTAAGGACGACCCTGACTCTACTGTGTCTCTAAATTTCAATTCTGGCGACCACACCATCAACGACCAGACTATTACTGGACTTTCCTTTGCACTTATGGACTCTATCAAGCGAAAAACTCTCGAAAAACGTATAATATTTAAACTCGGAACAGCAGGGGCAAATTTTGTAACAATAGCAGCTTTGGTTTGTTTACATGTTGCACAACAGCCAATCAGCAAGCTCCATTTTGGAGGACATGATCAACAATTTCGGGCGTCGCGGGTCGAAGCTGTGAGGAAAACCACTGGAAAACCATCCTCACGACTTTTGCTTGCCGCGAAAATATACTTTTGAGGAACCCTTAGAAAATTTTAATCCGTATTCTCAGATAAATTTCCTAACGAATGCTCTTTGCCCTTCTCTCTGCTGCGCCCGGTTTTTATGAAATAATTTTTTAAAACTTCGTCATTTCCACGGCGCTCTCGCTTCCTTTCGGTGGGCTAGGCCCAGCCCAAAGAAGTTAATATTTGCATCTAGCAACGACAAAACGGCACTCCCATTAGCTAAAAATCAGTTTCAAACTGGAAATTAAGGTTCAGATACATTTACAGTACCTCACATAAGTGCTGAACCAACCCAACTTATCCTAAATGGCTTCCAATCGATCCTGTCAACAAAATTTGCACAGCGAAGAAAAATCAGCATGTAAGGGTTTCTCTTTTAAGTGTTTTGGCGAAAATCTCATTTTGATAGGAGATTTTAACTGTGAAATAAGCGAAGACATCATCAGTGATTTCGTCGACAGTTACGATTTAACTAATCTTGTTAGGAGCCCAACTTGTTTTAAGTCCGACAGTCCTCGTTGTATTGACTTGATTTTAACAAACACAAAATCGAGTTTTCAGGGTACAGTTACTATAGAAACGGGACTGTCGGACTACCATGCCATGATTGTCACCGTTTTAAAAGGTGGGTATGTCAAAAGGGGGCCTAAGATAATCACCTATAGGGACTACAGCAAATTTAGAGCTCATCTCTTTTATATGCTCTCATCTGAATTAGGTGAGAATGAGGACTATGGTGCTTTTAAAGCTGTGGTCATGGACGTGCTGAATGAACATGCACCCGTTAAGAAAAAATATATTCGCGCAAACGATGGGCCTTTTATGACTAAAGCCCTGCGTAAAGAAAGCATGCATAGAACTAGGCTGCGTAATAAGTATAACAACGATAGCACTGAGGAAAACCTCAAGGCTTTCAAAAAGCAGAGGAACAAATGCGTGAAATTACTACGTAGGGCCAAATTTGACTACTATAGGAACATCGACCTTGGTAAGCTTACCGATAATCATAAGTTCTGGAGGACTGTAAAGCCACTATTTTCAGACAAAGTGCAAGTAAATTCCTCCATCTCTTTGATTGAAGACGGAAAAATGGTAAGCCAGGGCTCTCAAATTGCAGAGATTTTCAACCATTATTTCGCAAATATCACAGGTAGTTTAGGGATCTCTGCAAATGTTTCACTCCTGCTGCCAAGAAATGATATACTAGATCCAATTGATAAATCTATTAAGAAATACGAAGCCCATCCAAGTATTTGCAAAATTAAAGATAATATGACGTTTTTAAATAAATTTGAATTAAAAAAGGTCACCACCGAAGAGGTTGCTATTAAAATCAAGCAGCTTAATCCGAGAAAAGCCTCTCCAGTTGATTGTATACCTGCAAAAACTCTAAAGGAAAATTCTGACGTATTTTCTGTTGCCATCCAAAATTTGTTCAACTCTGGTTTATCCAAGGGTACTTTTCCCAAAGAATTGAAAGCTGGAGATATCAGTTCGCTCTTCAAAAAGGAGGATGCCTTTACAAAAAAGAACTACCGACCCATTACAGTTTTGCCATCGGTATCAAAAATTTACGAACGATTGATGCAAGATCAAATGCTACCTTTTGTCCAAAGTTTCCTGTCCTCACTCCTTTGTGGGTTTCGAGAGGGCTATGGTACACAGCATGCACTTCTACGTCTGGTGGAAGCCTGCAAGAAGACAATGGACAACGGGGGCGTCGCAGGGGCTGTTTTGACGGACCTTTCGAAGGCCTTCGATTGTCTAAATCATGAACTATTAATTGCAAAATTGAATGCATATGGCTTCAGTAGATCTGCTTTGCTGTTCATCCATAGCTATCTCACCGACAGGAAGCAGAGGGTAAAGGTAAATGGCTCATTCAGCACATGGACAGAAACCGTCCTAGGAGTACCACAAGGCTCAGTCTTAGGACCCCTTTTGTTTAATATATACCTGAATGACCTTTTTATGTTCCTGGAGGAGACCGAAATCTGTAATTATGCGGACGACACAACTATTTATGCGTGTGGTCCTAAGATCGAAAATGTCATCATGCATTTAGAGAGTGATGCCCTTAAACTAACTGAATGGTTTCCAAACAATGCTATAAAACTAAATGAAGACAAATGCCACTTAATGATTTTTGGTCCGAAAGGAAATAATGAAACAACAATCAAAATAGGCGAGGCCTGTGTGAAAGAGAGTACAGAGGAAAATCTTCTAGGCATAACTTTTGATCAATCACTTTCTTTCAAACAAGATGTCAAGGCTCTCTGTAAAAAGGCTGGCCAAAAACTTCATGCTCTCGCCCGAATTTCACGCTACATGGACACTGAAAAACTACAGCAGTTAATGCGATAGAACTTTGAATCGTAGAATAAATCATACTCACGAAAGGGCATTACGCATTGCATACAAAGACTACGGGAATGATTTTGGTTTTCTCTTGGAGCAGACTAATTCGGTGCCAATCCATGTAAGAAACCTACAGCTGCTAATGACTGAAATTTATAAAACAAAATGCGATCTGAATCCACCATTCATGAAGGACATATTTATGCAGCGAAATATTAGCTACAAGCTAAGGCATGGCAGTGACGCTCAACTCCCGAAGGTACGAACCACGTCCTTTGGAGCTGAGTCCATTACTTACCTTGGAAATAAACTATGGCAGCTTTTACCGCAAGAAATAAAACAATCAAACAGCCTTCCTATTTTCAAAAAACAAATTAGATGTTGGAATGCAACTGTAGGCTCTGCAAAGCATATATCTTGAAAGTTGGGTTTCTAACAGGATAGATTTTGAACTAGTACTTGTCCTGTAATATATATTCAGTTGCCACTTTAATAGTTTTATTCTTAAATTGTAAATTATGTAAATTGTAAATAGTAGGCTTTAATTAGCTGTAATCTAGCTATTCCTTTTTTAGCCTACTTTAAATAAATTTATGATATGATATGATATGATGATCACGTCCTCCAAAATGGAGCTTGCTGATTGGCTGTTGTGCAAAATGTAAACAAACAAAAGCTGCTATTGTTACAAAATTTACCCCTGCTACTCGGAACTCTTATCCCCGCAGGACTTAATAAGCAGTTTTCGTATCTTTCATAGAAATGTAACTAGGTCTTCCTCTCTTGTTTTAGTTATTTTATTTACGCATTTGTTTATTTATTTATTTATCAGTATTATTTCAATTATTTTATTTTATTTTATTAGTTTATTCTTTTTTATTTTTTTTAATTTTATATCTGTCTTTCTTGTATGCGTATCACGGCGCATTCTACTTCTCATTTGACGCCATATTCTTTTTAATCTTGCATCTATTATTCGAACTTGCTATTCGAATCCACCGTTCTACGCTTGCTTCTTTACTTTACTTTCACACCTGATGAAGAGTTCAGCTCGAAACGTTGTGTATTATCACTATTCTATTAAATTGTCGTATTTTAAATAATTATCAGCACCCGAGAACGTGTATGCAGTAAGAGTGGAGGGTGTGCAGTAAGAGTGGAGGGTGTGCAGTATGGCGGAGGGTGCCCGGAGGGTGCGAAGTGTATAGCGGAGGGATATCATCAGTAAGGCGGAGGGTGCAAAGTATGGCGGAGGGATATCATCAGTAAGGCGGAGGGTGCAAAGTATGGCGGAGGGATACCATCAGTAAGGCGGAGGGATACCATTTTTCGTGCAGAGAGGTTTCATCAGTATGGCGGAGGATGCGAAGTAATGCGGATGGTTATCTTCAGTATGGCGGAGGGATAGCATCAGTATATCGGAGGGATATCATCAGTAAAAGTGGAGGGTGCAAAGTATGGCGGAGGGATACCATCAGTATGGCGGAGGGTTGCGCGTAAAACAAAGTGTTGCATGGATGTTGCGCACTAATGCAAAAGCTAAAGAGAGCTTGGAATTTCTCATATCTCACCTCACCTCACAACGCACAAAGCCAGTGCCAAAATTTAAGATCCTAATAAACTTTCATCCACGATATTTTGCGTCTCACTGGAACGCTGCTGTTTGAAATAAAGTTGCGGTCCTGGAGTCTTTGCTTGCTTGCAAGATAAAAGAAGGAATTTATTACTCTTATTATATAGTTTGACACTCTGTTAAGTGTAATAGGAAAGTTTTATGTGTCCACCTATAGTCTATCAACGAGTTTCTTTCTTCGTCGAAATAAAGAAAATCCTGGTGGCTACCGTTGGACCGCACAGAGATCATTGCAAGCCAATACGACAGCAATAGAACAGCTTCCTGAAAACGGGAACAGCCTGCTAACTTTTACACTTCCTGCCATACTGCTAGATGCCTTTGTATTTACTGTATTTATGTGAAGAGATTGGATGGCTTTACACACATGGATCCTTTTATAATAAGAAACTAAGAAATTGCCCCAGTACTAAAAGTTTCTTAAATCTATCAGATCTTGGCAGTTTCTTGGAAGGTTCATCAAATTCACGTTGTATTTATCATTAGGGGGATCTCCTGTGCCTTCGTGAACACTTCATTAGCCAGTTTTATCAAACCGCACCTCTGTTTATGGATACTCAAGTAGTTCCAAGTAATAAAGTACAACAAAAAAGCGGAAGGATGCTTCAGGCAAAATAAAAAAGCTTCAGACAAAATAAAAACGTTGCCTGAGTAATCTTTCGCCAGTTGTCGAGTTTCTTAATTTTTGATGGTCTGAAAATTGAGTTTTTTATAAGGAGTTTCTTATAAAAAGAACACGCGAATCACATTTTATAGACGTGCGAGAACGCGGGTTGAATTGGCTGAATATTGTCACCGTAAACACATCGAAGTAGGGCTGAACGCTGCTGCATGAAATATGTACACGACATGCAAAGAGATCTCTAACGTTAGCTGTTCTTTGAAAACAAGTAGATTCAATATCAAACAGGAACAGTCAAAATCCAAACGGAAAGTGTCTTCGTGAGGAAACGGTAATGTGATCAGTGACATGCGAAAAGTACCAGAAAATGGTTTTGCTCCTTCTACAGTTCTTGTTTTAGGAACAGACATTTTTTGTGATCCAAAACTCTTAACTTCACTAGAATTCTACTCTAAGCATAAACTTATATACTATTCATCTTATTTTCCGACGAAGGTGGTCCCACGTTTGCATCCACAGACAGCCATTTTTTCTACCCAGTTTTTTATTCAAGGGAACATGTCGTTGATACCTTTGTCCAGACGTAGGCTTCAAGAAGACCGGTACACGTTTTTTCTTTTATAAGAAACTTGGATCAGCCCACAGTGCTAAAAGTTTCTTAATTTCCAATGGAAATTTAAAAATGTGATTCGCGTGTTCTTTTTATAAGAAACTCCTTATAAAAACTCAATTTTCAGACCATCAAAAATTAAGAAACTCGACAACTGGCGAAAGATTACTCAGGCAACGTTTTTATTTTGTCTGAAGCTTTTTTATTTTGCCTGAAGCATCCTTCCGCTTTTTTGTTGTACTTTATTACTTGGAACTACTTGAGTATCCATAAACAGAGGTGCGGTTTGATAAAACTGGCTAATGAAGTGTTCACGAAGGCACAGGAGATCCCCCTAATGATAAATACAACGTGTTCTACCCAGTTTTTATTCAAGGGAACATGTCGTTGATACCTTTGTCCAGACGTAGGCTTGAAGAAGACCGGTACACGTTTATTCTTTTATAAGAAACTTTGATCAGCCCACAGTACTAAAAGTTTCTTAATTTCCAATGAAAATTTAAGCTTTTTAGTGGATGCATGGATTAAGACGTAGTTTCTACAACTGTGCATTTTTGTTTTTTAGCATACAGCATAATAATTAACAAGAAAAAGAGCTGTATTGGGCTCAAAACATAAAATTATCATGAATATTTCTCAAGAATAAAGCTTCAAAGACACTTCTATGGCGTGCAATCCCCGCCAAAAATGCTTTTCGGAAATTTTCAATGTCATTTCAGTTTTTAAGCATATTGCATTGTTCTAAAGTAGTTTTGAAGTCAAAGTATAGTTTTAAGTCAAAGTTAAATGCTTTTAAAGCTGTTTAATTTTTCATAACCTTCTTCACTTCTTGTTACACTTGGGTTTTAAAGCCATTTCAAATTCAACTTAAACTGGAATTTTTCGCTACTTGTAATTTTTAGTCAACTTCATTTTGATGTTGACCTAATTTTTAGTGTCAACCTCGTTTTGATGTTGACCTAATTTTTAGTCTCAACCTCGTTTTGATGTTGACCTAGTTTTTAGTCTCAACCTCGTTTTGATGTTTACCTAATTTTTAGTCTCAACCTCGGTTTGATGTTTACCTAATTTTTAGTCTCGACCTCCTTTTGATGTTGACCTAATTTTTAGTCTTAACCTCGTTTTGATGTTTACCTAATTTTTAATCTCAACCTCGTTTTGATGCTTACCTAATTTTAATCTCAGCCTCGTTGTAACGTTAACTGGTGCTAAGTTTTCATCAAAGTGAGGCAATGATATGTCTAGGCCTTTTCTTCATCTAGGCCTTTTCGCCTGCTTCTCCATCAAAAACAAAATGGACGAACAATTGCGGCAAGGAATTGACTCTATTCTAGGTCGAATAATCCGTGACTGCCAGAGCGCAATGGATGAAAATGTGATGGATTCAGTCCAATTCAGAATTGATTTTCTTAGAAATTCTCTCATGAGGTACGAAGGCCACAATCATATCCAAGGTATTAATGAGGTTTTGGAACTACTGGAAGAGGCAGCCTCAATTGCTGAATCAACCAAGGACGAAACTTCCTCGCATGTTGATGCTCCTCGCGTTTTCACAGGTAATAAGGGTCGTCCAAGGTATTTGGTTCAAAAAGAGCAATTAGAGTCCCTTTTAGAAATAGGCTTCTTTGTGCCCTTGATAAGTTCACTTCTTGCTGTCAGCAAGCGAACAGTTGAACGTCGTATGGCAGAGTTTGGACTCAGTGCTGCTGGTCAATTTACAGTTTTATCTGATACAGAGCTGGATGCATTGATCATTGAAATTTTAAACGAATTTCCCAATGCTGGATACAGCAGAGCAACAGGCCATCTCAGAGCCAGAGGAATCAGGGTCCAAAGAGAAAGAATCCGTTGCTCCATGAGAAGAGTTAACCCAGAGGGTGTTTTGTTGAGATCATTGGAATTATTCACAATCAACCGGAGGAAGTATAACGTTCCTGGCCCATTATCACTGTGGCATGTTGATGGGAATCATAAATTGATAAGGTATAAAAGGAACTCTTTTTCTATCATTCCCCCGTTTATCGAATAGGAGCCTCTTTCTCAAATTCCTCTTGATTTCAAAAATGAGCTCAAACGTTTCATTTGATGTTTCATTTTAACGTTACTGTATTCACGCTGAACTGAACCAGTGCAGATATCAGTCCCTATGGTTCCTTGACAAAAATTTACCAAAACATTTTCACTGCGATGAATAGTGTGCCTTGTGGATCCAAACGTACACATTCCATAGAATATTGGACCTCATCTTTGGAATCAGGAGGCATTCATTGGGCTTCCCGATAACTAACGGTTTATTTTCATGATTCTTTTAACAAAAAGTTTACCTGTATTCCGAGGGAATCAACCGCATTTATTCATCCCAAATATAAACTCGGGACTAACTTATTCTCCAGAAGAGCTTTCAAATTTCAATCAAGATTTGACAACTAGGTGATAGTGATTTGACAACTAGTATTAGTTTTACCATCAATTTTGTGCTGTAGGAAATTTGTTTTCAGAGAACAGACAACGATTTTTGACAATAATGCGATCAGTTCAACTGTTTAGTGATATTTTCTGTAACAGTTTCCTTCCTTTAAGGTGGAGATTCGTCATCCACGGTGGTATTGATGGTTATAGCAGAATGATAGTGTTCCTTCGGTGTAATGACAATAACAGGGCAGATACCGTTTTCCAGCTGTTCTTCACTTCAGTGGAAACATTTGGCTTGCCGTCACGAGTTCGAACCGACAAAGGTGGAGAAAATGTCGACATAGCGTGGTACATGCTCAATCATCCTGAGAGAGGACCAAATAGAGGGAGTCATATCACTGGTCGCAGTGTGCACAACCAGAGAATTGAGAGACTGTGGCGTGATGTTTTTTCTGGTTGCACTCACATCTATTACGAGCTATTCTATGAAATGGAAAACGCAGGCCTTTTAGATCCTGATGACGAAAAGCATCTTTATGCACTTCACTATGTTTATGGCCCCAGGATAAACAGATCGCTGAAATTATTTGCCGCTGGTTTCAACAATACACCAATGTCAACTGAGCATTACTTTTCACCAACGCAGCTTTGGACCAGAGGACTTCTTGAAGGTAGAATACCAGTAGATGTCAATGTGGAGGTACGTTGTTCTAAATTTGTTAAGAAATAAAGCTTTACTTCGTAACAGTCGTATAGTTTCTATGGAAATCACACACCTCAGAAATACAAGCATAGATACAAGGCACCCGGAAAAGCTTTATCCTGAAAAGACAAAGATGTAGCCCCGTAGCACTGATGCCTAGAAAAGTAGAATTCATTTCCAGTGTTACGCAATTCTTGTAAGGTTACAGCTCAGTCGTTGCAGGACAAATGGAACTGCCATTTAATAAAACTAAACTAGCATTTAGCAATAAAATTAGTTGAATATAATTTTTAAATCATAGATTATTCTGTAAAACTATCAGGTGTACCAAAAATGTCCCCTTGTTTGATCAAATATTGTGGAAAATTGAAAATAGAAGGAGCTGCAAACCGCTTTTACCATAAAATCCCTATTTAGCCCTTTCCTTTCAAACCAACATTTTGAATAAGCCCCCTCTCTATTAACCCCTTTTCCCTCTAGTAGCCTATAGGAAATGCAAAAGACTTATTCTCCAATTATCGAAGTAAAATAATTCAAATCGTAAATTTTGTGTCGTCTTGGTTCATCACCACGTTGAAGATGTGGGCTTTACTTGCAAAACAGTATGTTGATTCCAGAAATATGATGTAAGAGTCCCAAAAACGTATCATGCGTAGGCCTTGAACATTGATTTTGTGAACAAGCCCCCACACCCCCTGTCTATGACAGCTTGCTCTTTTCCAAGGCTAAAGAATCGCTGAGTTCTCCACTCAGAATGATCAGATCATAAGAGGACCTAATCAAGGAACGTAAATTCTGTCATATTTTCTATCTTTTAGACAGTAAGAGCATTTTCTACTAAGACAGGGCATTTAAAACTAAAGAATTCCTGTTGTTTTTTAACTGAAAATAAATTTTGGGACTGCCCTTGCTAAAAAATCTCACAAAAAACCTTTCACGATATCTGTGATTGATTAAAGCCTTATTTTGCGTACTCTCACATCTTAACTTGCAAATGCCATAACTACAAGATTTCTTAAGCTAATGTAACTTTGAAGATGTTATCTTCTAAATTTTTCTGTACCATGTCACTGGAGTCAATCAAACGGGAGATATTTTTGGGAAACCCAGTAGCACCTACACATCAAATACTACTTGAACATAGCTTTTACAGCTATAAATCTAAGTCAGTTGAGGACAATGCTCATCAACTGAAGTGCTTGTCTACTGCGACATACCACTCTGTCTCTTTTTTTCTCGAATTCTATACTGCAGATATCTCCTTCACTACGCTCAATTTTTATTAACCTGGATATTCTCCTGATGTCTCTCTGAAAGCATTTGACTCATAGATGTTTCTTAGAAAGTTTTTTTAGCTATTAAAATGATTGAACAGTGAGTGAGGAATTACTGCTATTGATTTCTTTTCCACAGAATGACGAAATTGACCTATTTGGTGTTGACTGGGATGGACCACTCCCCCATGATGGTGCTGGAGCTGCCATGGTAGAGGTGCCATGCATGGCCAATCCCGGAAGAGCAATGGACTAATTGGTATAAATCCATTGAGAGAAAGTGAGTTCAATGGTGTAGACATATACATGGATGTATTAAATATTTTGTAGAAAAGACAAACCCTTGGCGATATCTTGAATAGAGATCGTTCGAGTAAATTAGAACACACTAATGGGACTCTAAAATATAATGGCATTTGCAATTCACCGAAATATTTATAAAAAAATTGCGTTGACAATGTTCAATGAAATATTTCATATGGTTGTTGCTAGAATTAGGTAGATTTGGCACAGGATGTTTTCACTTGTTGAACTAAACCAAACTAAAGTAAGAAACTGAAAAAAATTCTTATAGTAAAACAAAACAGCATTCCTTGAAAGATAGTCTTGTGGCAGAACAATGCTCACCACGTGTTAAAGTTACCGTCATCTTTTCCCATTGTAGCTTTGAATGCAGCAGCAAATGCTTCTTTGCTTTCTATTTCTTTAGGTAGTGTTAATTCTAGCGTGCAGGTAGAGACGTGGATGGCATCACCTTTGCAGAATTTCACATTGACAGATCTTTGCGGCTGTGCTTTGTTCGGTATAACTGAACATCCTGTCATGAAATACAGCATTTCTTGAAGTTCTGAAATTTAAAGAGAAATTTCAGTAAATAAAGAAACTTCTTATTGCATGTCTAATAACTTGTCATGCCCTTTGAAATTCATCTCGGGCTTGCACTGTTCCAATTCACGCTACAGATCATTCAAATGCATGGCCAGGATGGTCACGATCAATAGACAGAATGCTTGGTTTCTCGATGCACAGTTTTATTATATTGTGTTGTTTGTGAAATTTGTATCGAACTTGGGTTTTATGTCTCCAATAAACTAAACTCCGCATACTGATACATGTTATATTCAATTTTTCTTTCATATCAATATAAATGTAATCAACCAATCTTACGCAACAAAAATAACAAAATGTCAACAACAACAAAATGGACAGTACTCCAATCAATCGTTGCGTCTAACGCTCTAAAGTATAGTCACGTGGCCACATTCAGCTATGCAGATGATACAGATACCAATTTGCGTGTCTGCGTTTCTTTTCAGTAATCTTGATTGACAGGTGCAAA
This sequence comes from Aurelia aurita, assembly GCA_004194415.1. Lineage (NCBI taxonomy): Eukaryota > Metazoa > Cnidaria > Scyphozoa > Semaeostomeae > Ulmaridae > Aurelia > Aurelia aurita. The sequence goes on along the minus strand of REGM01000538.1, from coordinate 22,070 downwards.
AATTAATCGATGTACGTTACCTACCTACGGTACCAAACTTATTCCTTCAGTTTGATACCATATAGGTAATGCTCCCTTCTCTGTCAGTAATTCAGTAAATCTGTTGTTGTAAACATTCCGAGTTTCAATGTATTCCTGTTCATTCATTGCAATTAATTTTACAAAAATTATCACCTTTAGTGCTTGATTGGGTAATCAACTCACGCAGCCATTCGTATATTTCGCAGCATTTCTGATCATCATTGAAATCTGCGTCCAGCTCAATCATTTCTAGCACTGCTAAGTTAGAGATTACTTCGTCATTCCAAATAAAGCAACTTTCAAAGGTTTCAGGATGCTTCTTCATACACTCTAGCAATCCAAGGGTCTCAAGACCCTTGGCAAATTTATCTATGGCAAGTTTTCTTTTGAATAGGATGTCGTGCTGAAGCAGCCATTGGATGAGATGATGTTTGGAATTTATCTGAAAAAAGAGGCTCAATCTGATTCCTACTGCAACAATCGTATAACTATCCCGTACATGATACTCAATTTTTAAAATACTTCAATCTCTCGGGTATCAAGCAGACTTTGATTCATTGAAATCCATCCGGTACTCTTAGTGCTATGAGTTTTTAAAAAAGTCAGAACTTTTCTTTGCTCACCTGGTACAGAATGATTTCTTTTTCACACATTCGTTTATGAAGTATAAAGCACAAGCGGGCACCAACATCATAAGTATTGCTATGAATTTCTCACCTCTATCTGGTTTCCATTGTCCCAGCAACTTTCCTCTAACACTATTTGCACTTCAGCTTCTTTCATGACACTATCCAACTCTTGTTCGCTTTGTGCAGATTGCAGCTATAACCAGAGTGATTTCAAACTCAAAAATGAACTCAAAAAATGAACACAAAGCATTCAATGTAAATACGCTTAGCAATCCAGCACCATTAGTCAGCTTATTTTCTAATATTACTATTTTTGTTTTAAAAAAACACCAACCTACTAACCACTAGTATGTAATACCCGTTAAGGGGTTTGTACTGTATATTTAGATTAGATTACATTAGATTAAATAAAAGTCAACAAGGAAGAAGCATGTACATTCATAAATCTAAGTNAGTATTTGATAATACTCCAAACTCTTGTTCGCTTTGTGCAGATTGCAGCTATAACCAGAGTGATTTCAAACTCAAAAATGAACTCAAAAAAATGAACACAAAGCATTCAATGTAAATACGCTTAGCAATCCAGCACCATTAGTCAGCTTATTTTCTAATATTACTATTTTTGTTTTAAAAAAACACCAACCTACTAACCACTAGTATGTAATACCCGTTAAGGGGTTTGTACTGTATATTTAGATTAGATTACATTAGATTAAATAAAAGTCAACAAGGAAGAAGCATGTACATTCATAAATCTAAGTTTGGAATGATTAAAACTGGGTCCTAGATTCTTACAGACACTGTTGCATTTTGGTTGCTTTTACGGTGCAATGGGGGGGTAGCCACACTATCAAAAATGAAGCTGGTGGACAAGTAGAATCAAGCTACAGTCATTACTGGTCTAGGCAAACAAATAACATCAAATCATACTGAAATTTGTATGTTGCAAACCTTTTCAAGAACAAATTTCACTCCAGCTGACACAGCATCTATCATTGAGCAATGCTGCATGGCTACATCTGTGGATCCAGTCACAATGTACCAGTAAATAGGTGGTGCCAGGAAAGGAAATGCAGGGCCATTTTGAACAAGGGAATGTGCAACGATACGGCCAATAGTATCAAGGACACCATACATCACCGTTGCAGATGAGCTGACTGGTGCCAGTCTTTCTGGTGATCCTTCAAACAGCTTTATACACTGCCCCTTTAGTACTTGTCTGAACACATCTTCAAAAAATTGGCGCATAGGACCTCCTGCATCAATTGCAAGTCCACTCCTAATTGTGAGAGGACTGCTTTCATTATACTCCGGCCCCTTGAAGTATCGGAATGCTGCACTGAAAGCATCTTGGTTTGATGAAACCGTTATAAATCTTGGAGGACCTGTCAACTTTGTGGACAGTGCTGAGAGCAGAATACCAAGGGAATGCCGATTTAGAAAGTCATCAGTGGCGTCCCCTAGATTCCCATCATGAACATCATCAAGAAACATCATACAGTACTCTTCAGATACGTTGGTCAGCATGACTAGTTGCTGCAGGTTGTGTTTGTCATCCTTTCCTTCCTCGTTGGCAGCTGCTAAGGAAGGGAAAGTTTGTTGACTGCTTGAAGCTGTAGAAGGAGCAGCAGCAGATGTTGGGAGACCACACTGTCTCTTTACCTTAGGAATTGGAACTTCAAAGCAATCATCATCGCTAGTACATGAAATGGCATGCTCACGGTACAAGGAGAAATGGATAGAACTCTTGCAGTTTTCACATGTTATCTCTGGATCCTGTAAAGATAACAAGTCCGGAGAAAATAAAATAAATGAAAGAAATAAAACTAAAAAATTTAATTTGCATTTTTATGATACACATAGATTACCTACTTAAAAAAATCATGATTAATAAAATACAAGTGCTTAAAAACAAACAAAACTTGAAAAACAAATACTTCCAGTCGCATCACACAAAAATACCCATACCAGCCCTCCCTGATGGTCTCTGGTTGCGAACATTTTGTGCCAGAAGAGTTTTAGTTTTTGTGATGGCTTGTAAACTTTAGCTGTTTTTTCCTGGCTACACACTTTGGTTGCATTAAAGATTTTGTAGCCAGGAAAAAACAGCTAAAGTTTACAAGCCATCACAAAAAGTAAAACTCTTCTTGGCACAAAAAGGTCACAACCAGAGACCATCAGGGAGGGCTGGTATGGGTATTTTTGAGTGATGTGACTGGAAGTACTTGTTTTTTTAATTGTGTGTGTTTTGAAGCGCTTACATTTTATAAAAAAGGTCCGACTTACATCAAACGATACAATTTGAACAATGTCGGAATGAAGCGCTACCTCATTTTGACATATGTTTGCTTTTCTACTCTTTTTGAATTCCCTAGAGATCAACTTTGCAAAAAAATATACATCAAATGAAAGCACATGAGTTGGGCTTTCAGAAAATCACTGTCTCATTTACATCAGACCTTTTGTTTCAGAGAAATTTTAATTTGTCTACCGGTAGCCTTATGTTTTATACGCCCTGAACAGTACGGTTCTTTTGTGACTGAACATCTGTAAATTCTTGAGAGTTCTTGAGACTTGATAAGAATTATAAGCTACACTTAACATTTTTCAGAAGAAATAGATGTTTTCTGCAATATTGAACTGTTACACAGTACAGTTCTAGTGGAGCTCTCAAAATTTGAAAGAATCCTTGAGAATTCACAAGATGTTTTATAAATTCTCAAGAATGTTGTNATATATATATATATATATATATATATATATATATATATATATATATATATATATATATATATATATATATATATATATATATATATATATATATATATATATATATATATATATATATATATATATATATATATATATATATATATATATATATATATATATATATATATATATATATATATATATATATATATATATATATATATATATATATATATATATATATATATATATATATATATATATATATATATATATATATATATATATATATATATATATATATATATATATATATATATATATATATATATATATATATATATATATATATATATATATATATATATATATATATATATATATATATATATATATATATATATATATATATATATATATATATATATATATATATATATATATATATATATATATATATATATATATATATATATATATATATATATATATATATATATATATATATATATATATATATATATATATATATATATATATATATATATATATATATATATATATATATATATATATATATATATATATATATATATATATATATATATATATATATATATATATATATATATATATATATATATATATATATATATATATATATATATATATATATATATATATATATATATATATATATATATATATATATATATATATATATATATATATATATATATATATATATATATATATATATATATATATATATATATATATATATATATATATATATATATATATATATATATATATATATATATATATATATATATATATATATATATATATATATATATATATATATATATATATATATATATATATATATATATATATATATATATATATATATATATATATATATATATATATATATATATATATATATATATATATATATATATATATATATATATATATATATATATATATATATATATATATATATATATATATATATATATATATATATATATATATATATATATATATATATATATATATATATATATATATATATATATATATATATATATATATATATATATATATATATATATATATATATATATATATATATATATATATATATATATATATATATATATATATATATATATATATATATATATATATATATATATATATATATATATATATATATATATATATATATATATATATATATATATATATATATATATATATATATATATATATATATATATATATATATATATATATATATATATATATATATATATATATATATATATATATATATATATATATATATATATATATATATATATATATATATATATATATATATATATATATATATATATATATATATATATATATATATATATATATATATATATATATATATATATATATATATATATATATATATATATATATATATATATATATATATATATATATATATATATATATATATATATATATATATATATATATATATATATATATATATATATATATATATATATATATATATATATATATATATATATATATATATATATATATATATATATATATATATATATATATATATATATATATATATATATATATATATATATATATATATATATATATATATATATATATATATATATATATATATATATATATATATATATATATATATATATATATATATATATATATATATATATATATATATATATATATATATATATATATATATATATATATATATATATATATATATATATATATATATATATATATATATATATATATATATATATATATATATATATATATATATATATATATATATATATATATATATATATATATATATATATATATATATATATATATATATATATATATATATATATATATATATATATATATATATATATATATATATATATATATATATATATATATATATATATATATATATATATATATATATATATATATATATATATATATATATATATATATATATATATATATATATATATATATATATATATATATATATATATATATATATATATATATATATATATATATATATATATATATATATATATATATATATATATATATATATATATATATATATATATATATATATATATATATATATATATATATATATATATATATATATATATATATATATATATATATATATATATATATATATATATATATATATATATATATATATATATATATATATATATATATATATATATATATATATATATATATATATATATATATATATATATATATATATATATATATATATATATATATATATATATATATATATATATATATATATATATATATATATATATATATATATATATATATATATATATATATATATATATATATATATATATATATATATATATATATATATATATATATATATATATATATATATATATATATATATATATATATATATATATATATATATATATATATATATATATATATATATATATATATATATATATATATATATATATATATATATATATATATATATATATATATATATATATATATATATATATATATATATATATATATATATATATATATATATATATATATATATATATATATATATATATATATATATATATATATATATATATATATATATATATATATATATATATATATATATATATATATATATATATATATATATATATATATATATATATATATATATATATATATATATATATATATATATATATATATATATATATATATATATATATATATATATATATATATATATATATATATATATATATATATATATATATATATATATATATATATATATATATATATATATATATATATATATATATATATATATATATATATATATATATATATATATATATATATATATATATATATATATATATATATATATATATATATATATATATATATATATATATATATATATATATATATATATATATATATATATATATATATATATATATATATATATATATATATATATATATATATATATATATATATATATATATATATATATATATATATATATATATATATATATATATATATATATATATATATATATATATATATATATATATATATATATATATATATATATATATATATATATATATATATATATATATATATATATATATATATATATATATATATATATATATATATATATATATATATATATATATATATATATATATATATATATATATATATATATATATATATATATATATATATATATATATATATATATATATATATATATATATATATATATATATATATATATATATATATATATATATATATATATATATATATATATATATATATATATATATATATATATATATATATATATATATATATATATATATATATATATATATATATATATATATATATATATATATATATATATATATATATATATATATATATATATATATATATATATATATATATATATATATATATATATATATATATATATATATATATATATATATATATATATATATATATATATATATATATATATATATATATATATATATATATATATATATATATATATATATATATATATATATATATATATATATATATATATATATATATATATATATATATATATATATATATATATATATATATATATATATATATATATATATATATATATATATATATATATATATATATATATATATATATATATATATATATATATATATATATATATATATATATATATATATATATATATATATATATATATATATATATATATATATATATATATATATATATATATATATATATATATATATATATATATATATATATATATATATATATATATATATATATATATATATATATATATATATATATATATATATATATATATATATATATATATATATATATATATATATATATATATATATATATATATATATATATATATATATATATATATATATATATATATATATATATATATATATATATATATATATATATATATATATATATATATATATATATATATATATATATATATATATATATATATATATATATATATATATATATATATATATATATATATATATATATATATATATATATATATATATATATATATATATATATATATATATATATATATATATATATATATATATATATATATATATATATATATATATATATATATATATATATATATATATATATATATATATATATATATATATATATATATATATATATATATATATATATATATATATATATATATATATATATATATATATATATATATATATATATATATATATATATATATATATATATATATATATATATATATATATATATATATATATATATATATATATATATATATATATATATATATATATATATATATATATATATATATATATATATATATATATATATATATATATATATATATATATATATATATATATATATATATATATATATATATATATATATATATATATATATATATATATATATATATATATATATATATATATATATATATATATATATATATATATATATATATATATATATATATATATATATATATATATATATATATATATATATATATATATATATATATATATATATATATATATATATATATATATATATATATATATATATATATATATATATATATATATATATATATATATATATATATATATATATATATATATATATATATATATATATATATATATATATATATATATATATATATATATATATATATATATATATATATATATATATATATATATATATATATATATATATATATATATATATATATATATATATATATATATATATATATATATATATATATATATATATATATATATATATATATATATATATATATATATATATATATATATATATATATATATATATATATATATATATATATATATATATATATATATATATATATATATATATATATATATATATATATATATATATATATATATATATATATATATATATATATATATATATATATATATATATATATATATATATATATATATATATATATATATATATATATATATATATATATATATATATATATATATATATATATATATATATATATATATATATATATATATATATATATATATATATATATATATATATATATATATATATATATATATATATATATATATATATATATATATATATATATATATATATATATATATATATATATATATATATATATATATATATATATATATATATATATATATATATATATATATATATATATATATATATATATATATATATATATATATATATATATATATATATATATATATATATATATATATATATATATATATATATATATATATATATATATATATATATATATATATATATATATATATATATATATATATATATATATATATATAGCGCGCATAAAAAACATTTCTGCCTCTTGCTCTGAAATAAGTAAAAACTATAACTATATATATATATATATATATATATATATATATATATATATATATATATATATATATATATATATATATATATATATATATATATATATATATATATATTACAATATATATATATATATAGTTTAGTTTAGTACATACTTACCATCTTTAAATTCTTGAAATTTCTTTTTCTGCCATTCATTTCTCTCGACACATTTTCCAAAAGGGTTGTATTTCAGCTCTAAGAATAACAGGGAATCTTGAGCCTTATGTCCTGTTTTCATTTTCTTTATATCAGACTGTAGTTGCTTGGTTTTCCCTTCACTGGAACTGAGCAATGGATCTTCTTTCTCGTCAGAGGTGTCCAACTTCCGTTTTGTTGTTTTACCAGTTATCTTGTCAAAAGCAGATACTGATTCCACTTCATAGCATTTAACTGGCGAATGGAATAAAGCAAGTTTACAATAATAAGAGCAGTAATTATTAGTTTGTCTTCATCATATTTTTATAAGAAATCGCTCACAAGAAATTGTTGTAGCCTCTTCCAGAAAACTAATAAACTCTACCAGAAGCAATCAGAGAACAATCAGAGAGCAATCAGAGTTCAATGTTGAGAACTTTTAGTTATGAGTTGCAAAATTTTTTCAAAGAAAACGTGTCTTGCCAACCTAAATAATACTAACAAGCATAATATACGTTTATGATTTGGTTCTTTCTCGTCATCCTTGTTTCAAAAAGCAGCCCTCGATGAATTTTGATAATTTGTGAAGCTCAATTTTATGCAAGAAACTCGAGACTTTTACTATAAGAATTGGATGCAAAGTTGGGAAGCTTTACTACAAAGTTTAGGGCTAAGTTTCAGATAAGAATTGAGTTTCTGAAGTCACAGGACTTTTACTTGGCAAAACAAACAGTGTATAGTGGTTTATATATGTCATAGTCAAACACTGAATCATATCTACACAGACATATTTGTATGACAAACTAAACAAGAACTTGATCAAGTACTGAGCATGTCCTCTGTGCTTCTGACATATAAACATACTTTCTATTGGGTTTCTTTTCATGTAAAAGATGCAAAAAGATAGAAATTTATATAACTCTTACAATACAATGTAAACATTAATTATCTTTGTACTCTTCTCTTCACAAATCGAGAATATTCTGTCTCTTGTACCGTCCTTTGAGTTGGGAACAGATTTCATGTTCAGTGTTCCCTGATCCCTGAAAGCAAACTGATTGTTCCCTTGTTCCCTCTACAGATTTTTTCTTGTTCCATGTTCCCCCAATCATTTTTAGGCATGCTCCCCTGTTCCCCAGAACCCCTATACGACCCTCAAAAGGCAAATGCAATGAGGATCTTCTTAGTGATATGGTGGATATTATTGTAAATAGTGAATATTATAGAAAAAAGCTCATTTTCACAAACACAAAGAAAAAAAAATGGCCCAATCTATGAAAGTATCCTGCAGCAGCTCAAAACAAGGAATGAATCAGTTCCATTCTCAGCTGTCCAGCTACGAAAAAAATTCAAAAAAAGCAACTGGAGAGTGCAGGAAGGTTGCTCTTACTATAAAATATGCCTATGGGATCAAGCGCTTCCAGGATGAGAACAACTATGGCCAATGGTTCAATCAACTGTTTGCACTTGTGAAACAAAGTGATTCTTGCCAGCATGAACAGGCAATTGAACCAGATGCTGAAATACAATCCCAAGCTACTGCTTCTAGCAGTTCAACTTCCAACAGCTCAGATTGAAATGAAGATATGTTTGTTCCAATAAAAAAGACAGAGAAGAAGAGAAAAGGTGACGAAGCATTCAAAGAGATAATTGATGTGGTCAAATCAATGATAGAAAATGATCCGATGAAAGAGTACCTTGCGTTTGCGAGGGAGGACACGGGCACAAGCACAGGCACAGCAGCATGAGGCAAGGATGATGGAATGTTTATGGCCTTGCAATAATCACACCCCATGCATCAACAACAACAAGTCTACCCTAGCATTCAATCCCCAAATGCAAGTGCTGGATATTTTCGAAATTACCTGGACAGAGAGGAACAACATTATGGACCAGATAAACTAATCGATCTCTCTCAATAGATAAACTAATCGAGGAGAGAGCACCCCCTATGTTAAAAACGTATTATTCAATTTGAAGTATATATCTTAAACTGTTTCGTTCCCCATTGTATATTAACTTTAAGTGGTGTACTGAACTGATTTTTTATTTTGTTAAAAGCATGCTTATCTAAATTACTAATAGTAACAACAATTTGCGACGATAAATGACCGCAGCTAATTCACCACGTGCTGAGCCGCCACAGTGCTTTACAACATTAAAATAAATTAAAAATATTACATTAATTTGTATGTATGTATATTGTTACCATTTCTTGAACCATCTATAATTGAATTTTTGCTTACTTTCAAAGATTTCAGTGACTCAGAAGTAGAAACTGGACACTCAACAACAACAGAACGATCTTCACCAGGTTCCAGTATCGCAAAGAGTCACTCATCAGCTTCACCAGATCAAGGTGAATATCAGATTTTGTATTTACCATGAAAGTTCTAGTCCTGTTCTCTTTAAAGCCCCCTCTGGAACCTCCAAAATGAAGTAAGCTCACTGGGGCTTCATAGAGCTTTTGCAATATTTGATATACTTTTATTTCTGATGCAATGTTTAAACAATGGTGTCATGACAATGGGAGCTGTTCTACAGACTTCTCGCAGAACAAGAATACTTTTAATAATTGAGATAAAAATTTAAGATTGTTGAATGATAAATTTTAGAAACAGACTTTCTATAACTACAAACCTCTCATACAGTATTAAAAATAATTCTCAATAGCTGGCTTCTGAAACAAATCTGTTTAGTACACAAGAATTTATGATTTTGACGATTCAGTCCTTTGTTTATTTTAAATTTGCTACTTCTATGCAGATAATTTTGTATGTAACAAAGAAATCCTAAAGAGAATGATTATGGCGCAGCATGAGCTTATTACTGCACAGCGGGAAACGCAGGCAAAATTGGATGCTGTGTTGGCGCAAAAAAACTCTTTCAAAGAGGGCCAAGCAGAATGTAGCTGTGCCAAATTTTATAAAGGTATATTTTCTGATAAAGTTTACAAATCATTTTATTTGATTTTACAACTGATTTATTTTACAAAATTAGTTTTTCCCTGTTCGCATGATTAAAGTAGTAGCTGAACATGTCAGATCCAAATTATAATAAGATTATGTGTGTGTATTATGCAGTTAATTCTCTTTTTATGGCATGTGTGGGACTTCTGGCTTACGCACAAAGCTAAACTCTGAATCCTAGCTTGAAGCTCTTCCTAAGATTTTGTATTTTGCATCAGTTAAGTATTGTTGAACTTTCTCATATAGTATTGTTGATCTTTCGTCAAAAATGAAATTTACTGTAGATTGATTAACAGAAAATGTTTCTCAATGACAAATGGAATATATAGATGTCATATGTATATATATATATATCTCTTTATAAACTCTAAGTGGGAAAACAGTGCCTAAAAACTTCTTTGGGTTTCAACATTCTCTATTGTTAGCCAAGTCGCTACGGGGATTCACACTGGAAATTTTTGCGGGCAATTTAATTTTTGGTTTAAAACATACCTGATACCTTGCTCATGATGATTTTATTTTAATCATTTGGTTGGACACCTTCCTGGTTGGACACCTTCAAATTACTTCAGTGGCTCATCCAACCGAAGTTTAGTCAGCGTCGATTTAGGCATATCTTCTTCGGAAGGCGCCATTTTGTTTTATATGTCAGACTTCTCAAGCAGGTTATGTTAAAGTCCTAAAGTGTCTTGATTTCCCAAATGAATCGAAACAAACTCCTTTTAATTCATGTTTTTCAACTGAATGCGGAAAATATACTGCCAAGGCAATTTTTTAGGGATTTAAGCTGGGTTGGGGGGAGGGGGCCAATTGATGAATTCTCGAGAAATATGACACGTATCAATGTTCTCAACTGATATTATTTCCGCATTTGCAACGTTGTCAGAACTTACTTTTATAGGCAAAAGGGGTGAGAAATTAAAAAAGCCAATAGGTGATCCTGGGGGTAAAAGGTTTTTACAGGAAACTCTGGGGGGGGGGGCGATTGATTTTTCAAGACATTTCTTCAAAATGGTGTTATTTTGAAAGAAAGAAAGAATTTTAAAAGTTTCTTGCCCCGTCCACAGTAAAACCGTACAAACTACATTTTCTTCCTAAAATTCCTCAATTATTCGTCCAAATTTTCACCGCCATCTTCCTTGGCTGCTTCTTCGTAGCCGTCTTCATCAGAATCTTCATCGTATTCTTCTATACCCTCAACTACTTCATTCTCACAGTTTGAGCACCCACAAATATCTGTGCACTTTAGTCTATGGGAAACGCACACACAGTTTTCCGTACAGCACTTATTCTTTTTGCAGTTGCATGAAACCAACTCTAGGATGGAATTTGGTGCTGGCTCTTGCGTCATCCATACTATCTCCAATGCACCATCAGCATTTACTTCCCAACCATAACCTTGTGGTGATGGAAGTTCAGGGTTCTGCTCTAATGCTAGCTTGATGGTGTGTGTGACGTAGGAGACGCGTTTGCAATGCTGAAGGAGCTCATCACTGGTTGGTGGAAGCATTTGTGGCTCAGGAATCTTTCCCTTGGACGAGCAAAATTTTTTGTACCGTGCCTCATTTACATCTGTCAGCGAACTCATGCCATAGAGGATGCAGACAAACTCCTGGATTTTTTCGAATAGATCCACGTCAAATTCAAATTCGTCTCCAATGTGTGAAAAAGCATATTGAAATCTTTCGTCTTTCTTCAGTGCTTTCAAGGCCTTCACTTTTCCCTTGCCGTTAAAGGCACTTGTGTAATCGTTGCCAGTGAAAGCATGCAGTGCAGGCAACGTATCTGTAATGGATTCCCCAAGGTTATTGTGTATCGCTTTAGCATCCAAAATTTGAATTGAGCTATTGGCACCAATTCGCACATACACATTAATCTCCAATTGGCTTGCAAAATGTATTGCGTATATGGCGATGTCACTGTCAACCGTCACGATGCAGGCATGTTGATGTCCAATGGCCTCTGCATGTTTGCAGCAGAGGAAAACTTGTGTGTCTGCTTCTTCTTGGTTTGAGCAAAGCTCTTCAGTTGCAGATGATTGCACCTCGCCATCTTGAACAAGAATGACAAAGCACCTTTCTTCAACGGTGACATAAATTGTGCGATGGTTGATCTTCTCTTTAAAGCGCGTCGGATGACTCCAATCAGCCAACATAAATTTTACTAGCTCTATCTTGTTAATTGGATCACTCAAGTACTTCTTGAATTGTTTCGGCTTCTTCTGCTCTCTGCGATCTAACTTGACTCTGATTGTACCACTGGATGCACGCCTTGCTCGCTCCATACCCTTCACTGAATGGGGGTAATATTGGTCGGTCACAAAGTAGATGGTGCTGGCGTTTCCTCTTGTAATTCTCGAGAAGATGTGGTCGGATATCTCACCAAAAGTGTCGAGATGAACCGCATCGAGCTGTTGAAGCAGTACCATTCCATCAAATACGAAGACTGTTTCATATGGTAGGTTCTCCATTGCTGAGACATCTGATTCGACGGCATTTAGGAGCTTGGACTTGACAGTTTTGACCAGTCCTCCGTCAGGCAAGGCAAGAGACCAGGGGATGGGTCCCAAAGAGTATGTCAACGGATTCTTCATGCGGACAGTGTCTCTTTTCTCTCCAATAACCAGTAGCTTGGCGAAAATTCCTCTTTCAGCACTGATTGTGATTGCTTTTTCCTTCACTTTGCAGACTTTCTTGACTTTGAGAGAGGAGAACGTTTTCAATTTGCATTTCTTGATGGCGTCGTAGAAAGGAATATCGTTGGTCTTGATTCGCTTCTCTAAAAATGTATCCAGGGCAGACTCACCTTTGCACTTTGCTTGCAGCAGATCCTGTTGCACTTCAGATGTTGCCTCCAGACCAGATGCAATATTTATCAGGCTGTCGCTTGGAGAGAATGGATTTCCCCATGTTGAAAGAATGTCAAAGGCTCGTCCTACTGCTCCCTCGTCAAACATCATTCTTGCACTCCCGACCTCTTTTGTCACCGATAAACCGTCGTCTATGTCCATCATGCTTTCCATCTTGTGCAATGCTTTTGCGACACAGTGGCTCGTAAGCACCCATCTTTGAACTGTGCCAGCTGAAGTACTGTAGCCAGTGATTCCTCCACGGCATTTTTGCTCCCTATTAATTGTTTGCTCAATGACCTGGTCTGAAGGGAGAGCGTTGAAGAAACCCGGCTGTCGGTGAACGGAGAAGTTGCCATTCCTGTCAAAGAAATTATCCATGTTTGAGCAATGTTTAATATACTGGATGACCCAAAAAAAAGCAACCCGAGAAAATCTGCTACACAAGATAGTGTAGAGAATAGCCAAAACTGAGAATGGTTTCAAAATCTCAAAATGTTCTTGCCTTAAGGTTTTTTTTACAGGGCATTCAAAAATAGCCATAGCAAGATTTTTCAGACAATCTTGTCAAATAAGAAGCAGCAAAAATAAGATAACTCACCTAAACTCCTCATAAATTGTGGGATGCTTTGCTGGAAGATTTTGCATCTCAGCCCAGTAGTAGGTAAGGAAGCGAGAGTAGTTGGGTCTATCATAAGCGAACATCCATGGCAGCATTCATTGTGTTGAATCCATATGCAGTTGCCAATTGCCAGTTCTGACGGAAAGAATGAATGCGAACAAGATATTCATCATTTGAAGAAACGATTGCCAGAATGCGGCCATTGGTCCTGCATCAGTTTCATCTGCAAGGTGTCGTTCATACTCATCTAGCAACTCAAGTACAGTGCTGTGCTTCGTCAACAGGCTTTCAAATCTTGGGCCAGTTATTTCATCAAGGGCTCTCTCAAATTCTGGAGAAGAAGTTAAGGTGCGTAGATGATCATTTCCATCTTTTCAAATCAGCCACTGCTCGAAGCTGTCAATTTTCAGGCGTGTCAGGGCATCAAAAATGTACTTGTAGACTCTCATGCAGTTGTTATAGTGCTTCCCTCTGAGAACTTTGTCAACACATCCTTCACCTGATGGAAGAATATGAGCGACAACAAGAAAAAGAAAATCGTTGTTTGCCTTACATATCGCTTTGACCAAGTGATATAGTTGAACAACCGTAGCGCAACACTTTACCCCTTTCATCGCAGCTGTAAAACGTCTCTTCATACTCAAAACGAAGAATTTTTGTTGCAAAAGCATTCTGACTATGGTACAGTGAGAATAAAATTTGAAATAAATCTTACCTAGTAGATTGGATTCCACTATTATATCTCGAAGTCCCGCATCAGCAAATCTCTTTCCAATAACTGCAAGAAAA
Organism: Aurelia aurita; assembly: GCA_004194415.1. NCBI lineage: Eukaryota > Metazoa > Cnidaria > Scyphozoa > Semaeostomeae > Ulmaridae > Aurelia > Aurelia aurita. The sequence continues at coordinate 5,564 of REGM01000538.1, read as the reverse complement.
ATGCACGATGTATGAAAAGCACCCATGCGTAGAACGATGAAGCTCTTCATCTCGGAATGTTGTGGCATCATCAAAATTTCAACTGCCTTTGCGTATATTGTAAGGTCCAAAACGACATCCGTTGTTAGCAAACCAAGTTTCTCTGCTTTGATCTTTGATTGTAGCAGAAGCTCTTTAACTGTTTCAAGCTTTGTTGGTGATTGATCGATGGCAGGCAAGTATGCAACCACATGATGCGAGTGGTATTTTTTCGCTAGAAGACAGTTAAANGAATGTTGTGGCATCATCAAAATTTCAACTGCCTTTGCGTATATTGTAAGGTCCAAAACGACATCCGTTGTTAGCAAACCAAGTTTCTCTGCTTTGATCTTTGATTGTAGCAGAAGCTCTTTAACTGTTTCAAGCTTTGTTGGTGATTGATCGATGGCAGGCAAGTATGCAACCACATGATGCGAGTGGTATTTTTTCGCTAGAAGACAGTTAAAGCCAGTCCAGTTGACCCAGAAAAAGAACCCAGTATTTCAAGTATTTCAAGAGAACCCAGAAAAAGTCAGCATTTCTCGAATCGCGTTCCCGTTTACTCACGGGCTTGAGCTCAATGATGAATGTGTCAGGGTTCACTCTCTTCTTTTGCATAACTGGATCAATATCATTTTGCATTGCTTGAAATGACCTTTGCCTTTCGAAGACTTGAGATCTTGAATACTCCGTTTCAATGTTTGGCGTTGTTTCTGCAGCATTTGATGAAAGTTGAATGACTATACCATTCGTACAATGCATGCTGACTCCTGTCAAGGTTTCTGGGTTGATGTCGTTGTTATCCCATACAAACGTCACAAACTTGGATGGCTGAATTGTAGCTTGTATGAAATTCTTTTGGAACTGGAATTGTGTTTGCTGCTTTGCTAAGCTCGTTTCCAAATAGCATACTTTGTCGTAAGAGATTCCATGTCCTAACTTGTTTAGCCAGTGCAGTACCTAAAATCAGACAAAACATAGTGTAAGTTTTTCTCATTGGTGCAGGAGTCAAATGACATAAATTTTCAACGTACAGCTTACGTAATGGCAAGAGGAAAACAGATTTCATCCTGAAACTTCATAGTTAGGAAAATGGTAACCTTCTAATTAGAAAACCACTGTATCCTCCATTAACAGGGCAGACCGTTCTCTGAAAGCTCACAATCACAAGAATCTAACTTCTCTCTACTCAACAACATCGTGATCTATTTTGAAGTAATTTACCTATACCCCACGTTACTTGAAGCATGATGGTTTCAGTAGCGAGATGAGAGTACATGCAATGAATAGGTATTTACCTGTATTGAGCCCGTTTTTCTCTTTGCACATAAGGACAGCAACACATGCTTCATTGTACGATCCTTGCCATTCTTGATGGAATACACAATGTCTTGGCCGATTGATTGAATTCTCTGTTGTTTTCTAGTTGATGGCTTTTTTCGCTTCGTGAGAAGGGTGCCAATCAGCGTCTTGAGCACTTTTGGAAGCACTGAATCGGAATTCAACAGCTCGTCTTCTGACGGGGGCCACTGTGAGAATGTCTTCGGCGACTCCAGCACCTCTTTTCGAATATAAAGAGCAACTTCTTTCACTTTCTCCAAAATAGACAAATCTTGCGATATTCCACTTGTGNATGCAATGAATAGGTATTTACCTGTATTGAGCCCGTTTTTCTCTTTGCACATAAGGACAGCAACACATGCTTCATTGTACGATCCTTGCCATTCTTGATGGAATACACAATGTCTTGGCCGATTGATTGAATTCTCCGTTGTTTTCTACTTGATGGCTTTTTTCGCTTCGTGAGAAGGGTGCCGATCAGCGTCTCGAGCACTTTTGGAAGCACTGAATCGGAATTCAACAGCTCGTCTTCTGACGGGGGCCACTGTGAGAATGTCTTCGGCGACTCCAGCACCTCTTTTCGAATATAAAGAGCAACTTCTTTCACTTTCTCCAAAATAGACAAATCTTGCGATATTCCACTTGTGCTCTTTAACCGCTGCCCAACTTCTATAACCTGGCCCTTGGGAATTTCTTCACTGAACAAGAAACAACATCCTAAACGAGGACTCCAGAATCCAATTCTCTCTTGAAAATGTGCTTGAATCTAAGATCTCAAAGTTTTGTGGTGTGGCAAGTCAACGGTAGATGATTCTCCGTGCTCTTGGACGCATTCTATGTAGACATTTTGTATATCTGACATACTGATTACCTTGCCATTTGAAATCACATTCAGCTCTATATAATCACCCAACGACTGAAAAGGAGCACTTCTCTGCACTGTTTTCTCTCTTTGTGGTCTCGTATAATTTCGCTTTCATGAACGATGATAGAACAGTTCCCTGGCGTTAATCACTTTCCAGTCTACACCACATACTTCTGCGACGAGTCGAGGATTGTCATATTTTTCAAGTGCTGCTTTCTGAAGTGACTTTGCTCCATCTTCTGTTTCGCATTTCTCTAAAGCTTCGTAGCCACTTCCACATTTTCTAGTTTTACTTCGTTGACAAATGCAACATTCACGTTCTGCGATGATCTTCCCTGCAAAATAAAATGATGGATTGAAATTTCGTGAATTTCCAGTATGAACGCCAATAGATGATAACACTAAAGATGGCACAGGGAGCTTTTTAATAAGATGCATTGCGTTCTTTAATCGAATTCCTATAGAACCGTTAAGGATTCTTAATTAGAACGCAATGCATCTTAGAACCGTTAAGTTAAGTTAGGTTAAGTTAATTTTAATACCAAAGCGAAATTGAAAGAAATTCTCACCAAGCCGATCTCTTTGTCTTGAAGACAGCCTTTTTACTTTCGGAGGACTTTTACTGCTTTTTTGGGGCTGCTCCATTTTTTGTTTCAGAATTTCAAGTGATCTCTTGTGTGTAAAATACGCATAACATTGTGGATGGTATCCAAGGCTATCATCTGGGAGTCCTTCTGGTCCAAAATCTGAAAGAATCCCTGCAACTTGTTCATTTTTTCGCAATTCACTGAAATAAACAAAAAATTCACGGTGAGTTTATCGGGATATCGATGCGCACATGCATGTTATCAAGAAAACTCTTCGCCAGAACTTGAAGAATGACAGGATCCATTCTCTAGCAGGCTGGGGGGCCTTATTAACTTGCCAATATTTTGGTAGTTACATATTGCAGTCAGCGTTTCTTATGGAGGAAGATCAAGTAAACAGAATAACTTACTTTGCCAATTTGACTTTGTCCCACGACTTGTCTGTAAAACTGCGAGTCTTTGTTACCTTCCCATATAGGTCAAAGTGNATTTTTTCGCAATTCACTGAAATAAACAAAAAAGTCACGGTAAGTTTATCGGGATATCGATGCGCACATGCATGTTATCAAGAAAACTCTTTGCCAGAACTTGAAGAATGACAGGATCCATTCTCTAGCAGGCTGGGGGGGGGGCCTTATTAACTTGCCAATATTTTGGTAGTTACATATTGCAGTCAGCGTTTCTTATGGAGGAAGATCAAGTAAACAGAATAACTTATTTTGCCAATTTGACTTTGTCCCACGACTTGTCTGTAAAACTGCGAGTCTTTGTTACCTTCCCATATAGGTCAAAGGGAATTAGGCAGGATTCCTTCTTCTTCTTCATTTCGATTTGTATTTTCTCTCGAATCTTGTTCTCTTCTTCTTTGCTTTGGAGGCGTCAAAACCAATTTCAAATCCATGCGGCCGAGAAACTTGTTATTTTAACTCATGTTTTCCTCAAAGTTCCAAAGGAACGAAGCAATAGCACCACTCTTATCGAACGGAATTTAAATTTCTTGGTCAGCCTTTATTTCAAGCGATTGAGCAATATTTTATTACAAACTCCTTCGCAAAATTACTTTTTATGTCAGGTGTGTCATGCCCTGACGTACCAAGACATAACATCTTCCCTTGTGGGCGGGCCATTATGATATATGAGCTCAACCAGGGGAGACTGATTTGCGTCACAAGGGATTTTCTCCCTAATTTTTAACAAATTCGTATCAACATACCATTGAAAAACAATGAATTGATGTTTTAAACTTGTTTTGCATATATTTCATTATTTCTTTGTTTTGGAGTCATTGTTTTTCACACTTCTTTTGGAAAAAATATTGTTACCAACCCCCGGCAACTTTACGGCAGTAACGAAGTAGCCTCGACCTCGCACGAAAATACCACCACCCAAAATGGCTTCCATGATGGCCGTTTGGCCTGAGATCACGAGAAAGAAAACAAGCTTGGAATCACTTCAGAAGTAATACTACGATCTCCAACCGGTAAGAAATTAATGATTAACTACCAAGGAATGAATTTATGAAGAAATTAAATTGCCCGCAGATTTTTCCAGTGTACACCTAATTTTGACCCCGTAGCGACTGGACTATGTTCTTGTATTCTCTGTTGAAGCTTTCCTGCTCAATTGATCCTCAGTCCTCTGACAAAAAGCCACGCAACCTGTCTGGATGGCAATAGAAAACTGAATAATACATCAGGGCTTTCGCATTCAGAAATTAAGGCGTGATCAGAGTGGGGCGTGCGATTCAGAATTGTCTGATAACACAACATAACAAAGTTTTTTTGAAATACTGAAGTCAACAAAAATGTTCTTCTCATTTTTTTCCAAGCAAACCCTTGCCCACAACGTTAATTATCCAAAAGATTGTGTTAAAGGCAGAAGTAAGCAAAGCTGGAAAGTATTATGTGGTTTCAGAGGACTATCAATTGTTTTGACTCTATTTCCTGTAAGCACTCAATTTCAAATGATAACTGGATTCAGGACTTCTATAAACAATTGACTCATATTTCAAATGTGTACTTTATCTCTCATCAATTAACAAAGATGATGTTATCTGTCCATGTTATCTGTTGTTATCTGTCCAAAAGGAAACAAAAAACCGCCCCTATCTGACCTTCAAATAAGAAACGATAATTAAGCACTTGTCAGTTTATTGCAAATTAAAATCAAAGTTTCCGTTTCGAAAAGAGTTTCTCAAGTGTATTAGCATATTACTCAGGAATTGATCATAGCAATTGTCACATTCAGGATATCGCTCCCTACAAGGGAAATATTTATCACTGGGCGCGCGATTAATCGCTCCCAAGCGACATCGTGGGCGCCCCCCATTGAAAGCCCCCATACATACAGGCCTTATGCACATTAACATGACAGAATTCTTAAGAATTTTCAAGAATTCTCCACATTCTGATGGAAAAACTTTCAAATGTGTTTAAGGTTACGGTAAACGTTAGTGTAACTCCAGTTGAGCTACAGGGAGGAAACGTCCAAACTCGTCCAACGCCAAAGAACAACGCAAAGAAACAATTGGCTTATCTTGAATAACGAACAGTTTGCTAAAATAAATAAACAACAAATCAATCCCCTAAAGTTAAACACATAAATAATACATTAAACACAGAAATAGAAATATCAGAAATATCAACGTAATGTACAGCGAAGAATAGATATTAAATGTCTACTTACAAACTTGTTTGTCCTCGTAGCTATAAGAAACTGTAATTGCAAGAAACTGCAAACGGGCCTAAATAGGC
>REGM01000537.1:82183-100003 GCA_004194415.1 Aurelia aurita | reverse complement strand
TCTGAACGATAGCCGATTCTAGAAAAAATCGTCGAAAAGAAAACTCCAAAACGTAAAAAACTGGCCAAGCAAAAACCTGTTTTAAGAAAATACACCCTTTTGACAACCCGCTCTAGAAAAATTGCCTTCTTTCGATACCCGGCGCTAGAAAAAAGAGGGGAAAACGATACCCTGAAAAACGGCACGTCCCCGTCGGACAAATATACTAAGTACCCCCCCCCGGGTTTATACCTACGATGTAAAACGTGGAACCTTAATTACTAACTCTTTCTCTTTTCGAGGGTTTCTTGAGCTGAAGATTTTTGGAAAATCCTTATTTTGGTGTCCTTTTAATCGGTGAAAAAAAACCGAAGAAACTAAAAAAAAATATTTGGATCCAAGGTATCCTTTGAGTGAAAGAATGACTTTTACATTGCTCTAAATGAGACAATGGTTGTTTTCTGCAGGTGTTCAAATAGGGAAACGTTTTGGGACACTTGGTGTGTTTCAAAATGTTTTTGAAGTGAAACACAATGTTTGTTGGGCTATTACGTTTTACCCCTATTTCATATGGGGTATTTTTTTATGTATTTTATGTTTTTTTTATGTTTTTTATGTATTTTTTTGGCATGGCGGGATATTTTTCTCCCCCCTCTTTATCTTCGAAACTATAGAATATATAACAATTATACTTTGGTCTATTGTTCTTTGGACAATTAGCTTTTCAAATATAACCAAGGTCTAGCACTAGATTTAGTCACACGATTCGTTGCTAGGCGACAAACAAACAGAGGAATATTGGCAAATTTACAGCTTCTTATGGAGCAAAAATTCTTTTAATTAATTACTGGACCGATTATAATGCAAATTATGTCAAATAGTAATCATAATTATGGATCGGAATGACAGATTTCAACCTAGTATATTTTCATATCTAAGTTATCCTTTTTTCCTAAGCAATGAGTTTTAAAAGAAACGAATTTGCTAATTAAAATGCATCAATAAAAATTGGCAAACACCTCACAATTTTTCTGACTCACCTGGTATAACGTTGTTGCAGATGAAATCATTGTTACTGCTATCTAATTCGACCTTAATCCTTTTCTCTACTCATTGCATTTAACTCATTATTGCTTTCCATTTCCTAGCTGCAATGGTCACCCAACTAATATTGGCGAGTACCACTACCATCAACTTCCAAACTGTACCTACAATGGCACTGCAGACGAATTCATCGGTGTTGCTCTTGATGGCTTCTCTATATACGGACCAAACGTATCAGAGTTTGGCAGAAACATAAGGAATTCCGATTTGGATGAATGTCATGGCCGTAATTCGACGGTCAATGGGGTTACTGCTTACAGATACTACATCAATTCTGAGTATCCCTATATCATGGGTTGTTTCCGTGGAGATATTTTACCAACCAATGAAATGATGGGATATAACTCATCTATTGCTTGCGCAGCAAATGCAACTGGTAAGTTATTCTTCTCCAACTGCATTGCAGTGGTGGCGCCAGCCGCCAACGATTGGGGAGGACAAATTAGAAATGGCGGTCCGGAGGCGAGGCCCCGGGAACATTTGCAGGAATATGGCTTTTTTATCCTTGGGAAGCGCCCTTTTTATTGCCAAGAAACGCCCCTATTCGTCAAACAACAATTCAGGATCTAACTACCTAACACCTCCTTCGACGATTTCTCTACGGATTTGGATGAATTCGAGAACGGACTTTTGAGAGTAGTGGGGGGACGAGTCCCCCAGTCCCCCTCACCGTGGCGCCTCCATTGCTGCATTGTATTTTTCGATGAAATGATGGGGTATATCAGACTTTATCCTCGCTCAGGGGATACCGCTTGTAAGTTATTTATTTAACATCTTGGCTATTCCCCCAGTTAGAGTAAGCACATATTACGTACGAATGAGATGAGATTATAAAAACATGTATCCTTTATCAAAAAGGACAGTTGTTGTTTTCAATCAGTCAATACATCTGTGAGCCTAGGGAGTAAAAGTGCTCGCTTCGCTCCATTCCTAGCTCCTGTGGAAAGCTTCTGAAATAGCCGATATCGAAACTAGAATATTTCTGCAAGCATTGGTCAATCAATGAATTGACGTTCAATTGACGTAAGTTTCAAAGAAGGTGAATACGAGAGATATGCAAATGAGTACCTTTTGTTCAATAAAGAAATTTCTTGAACCTGATCTATTTTGATTTCTATAAACAAATAAAGTTATTCGGCCTTTAGAAGCTATTAATATCCGAATTTAGTTCAATTTACAAATTTCAGAGCACAATAAGATTTAAAGTTGCATTTCATCACCTCTGTTTTTACAGACAACAACATTCCGAGAATTTTCCGACGAAAAACTCATATTTCCGAAAATCCGACTATTTTGAAGATATTCGGCCTTTTGAAGCTATTGATATCCGAGCTCATTTTGTTTTCTGTTAATCAGAGAGAAACAAAAGAACCGATAGCCCCCCTTTTCTTTAAACATGAAGCTACTGAGAAGTCTCTGGTTACTGCTTTCATGGGAACACGAAATTCAAAAACTTTTACCTCCGTTACTTTACGGCGGATTTCAAAAATTGTAGTTTCCAAAATCAATTTAACCCTATCTCACATGTGCGTTTTGAAGTGGTCAATACCTGGGGGGAGGGGGGGGGGGGTTGATTCCAACTCCATATTTTTCTTCGCTGTTATAATAGCTATGATCTTTTAACTTGATAATTATATGGACTTTGATGCAAACAATCAAAATCACATAATTCATACCAATTAACGCTATGGTCCTTGTCAGTCAGTTATTTATTTTAAGTGGGCTGTCAAGATTTTCTAGCTACTTAAAGCTAATTTAGGCCCACTATGCATGCCGCATCCAGGCATGGGACCCTAGTTTAGCGTCCCTTCCGAAGGACGGCGAAGTGAGTTGCGAGGTCAGTCCCCGGGTCAGGCCTTTGAGGTCACCCATCCGGAGTTTGACCCCACTCGACCAAGCTTAACTTCAGTCACCTGATGAAAACTGTATAAGCCGCTCGGCCACTCACCCCACAATTATTGTTGCTATGGCAACATAAAGATATTAAGTTATGATTATTATGATTATGGCTATCATGATTATAACAACTAAAAAGGGAATAAATAATAATTGTTTATGACAAATTGAATGGCAGATGATTAAATACGCATAATATGGATGGTATTTGAGATTCGAATCTGCAACAATTTAGTTTTCAGTAGACAATTTCTGTTGACCACTCATTGAAATAATGGTTACTATGGTTTCGGTGCTATATTTAGAATCTTGAAATTTTCCTCATTTGATACAGTATAGATGTTAGGTCAAACCTATGCAATCTTTGGTTGCTGCATTCCATATTTTAGCATTAGCAAGCAAACAAACCGTTAGGGGAAGTTAAATCCATCCGTCCCAGGAGAGATAGGGTTAAGGTTTCAGAGACAGTGTTATGTTACCATAGAGCCATTACCAAACACATTTTTTGTTTGGAAAACTCTTTATAAATATTGCTCAGCAACATAATTTTGCGTATAGTTAATATTTTATCTCCTACCCTCTCCAGAAATAATTATTACCCATTTCCACAATGACATCGCATATGTTCCATATCTTTAAAAAGGTCGGTGTAAAATTCTATACCTATTTCTTTTAATTGAATGGCTTGAAAGGAACTTTAGGTACTTTGCTATAGAAATCTTTCATATTTTCAGAATTAGAGGGTTTTTCTTCTCTTTTAAGAATTCAAGAAAATTTTTGGAAAAACATAAAAACATTGTATTTTCTAAAACTTTTTGAGAAAACATGGACTAATTTCCAAGAAAATCCAAATTTATGAATGTCTACAATATTGTATCAAGCACAAGTCTTTCACTCTTCTGGTTTACGATTTAGAAATTTGATGGCGTCACATCTTTAAAAAGAATGGAAATATATCTAAAGTGTGCAAAAATTTCCAAAGATATTCAAGATTTCAGAAAAGTCCAACGGTAAAATTATAGCAACGTAGCTAAAGTTTCTTTCGAGCCATTCAATTTTACACCGACCTTTTTAAAGTTTTTTAAAGATTTGCAGCCTATCCTTTATGACTTGCTTCCTATAACAACCAATAGCATAAACAAAACAATTACCTAGGGCTTGATTGGTTGTTGAACCATATAAATACCAAGCTTTTTGGAACCTCGTATTGCCGGGGGAGGGGTACCTCCCTTTAGAATTTCGTGAAGAATGCAGATATGAGGGTGAGACTTGGTAAAATAATGGTGCACAGTAACAAAATCTACACAATAGGGTATTCTTTATTCTTCACTACATCTATCACTACGACGTTATAATTGAGGGAAAACTGCAATATTTTCTAACTATTGGCGATATTGGCAATATAAAAATATTTATAAAGTAATTACTTCCATAATGGCTCTAGAATGTATCACATATGATCATAGAGCAAAAATTGGCAATAAAATATCTATTTAAACTCATTACTTATTTCATTTATTAAATATTTAGTTACACCAGTTTTTCATCGTTTCATGAAAAGCCCTTTTCACTGATGCAAATACTCAAGAATGTCTTAGAATCATTTAAAACGGCCAAGAGAATAAAATTCGACTTGTATCTATCGCGTTTATTATTAGTTATATGGCGTCATAAACTGTGATGACGTCATTGAATTTAAAATTGCTGGCGTCGTCAAAAAGCGAATACATTATACATCATCTGAAAGCTTACAAATCTCGGCTCGTTATCTTTCAAAATGATGACACTACATCAGATCATAATTGCCGAGGGCACTTTGTGCCCCCTCCCCCCCGGTAGCAATAGTGTTAAATAACATAAAATAAGATGAGAATGTTTCAATGGTTTTCAAAAATCAGCAATTGCACACAAACCTCCTTTTTTATAAATTGTTACTCATTGCGATAATGATATTCTTCCTGCTACAATAAAGTACATGGAAAGATTCACTGGCTTCAAGTTGGTCGCTTTGAANGAGAATGTTTCAATGGTTTTCAAAAATCAGCAATTACACACATACCTCCTTTTTATAAATTGTTACTCATTGCGATAATGATATTCTTCCTGCTACAATAAAGTACATGGAAAGATTCACTGGCTTCAAGTTGGTCGCTTTGAAAGATCTAGGAAGTGTAAAGTGAATAAGTTGGCTTTTCAGTTCATATCTAAAGATATTTCTCGTAGCAACAAAACCGGTGAAGTAGAATCGTCTTTTTCCATCAGTTTTACAACTCCACCTGAACATTAAAAGCTTTGCAGTTGATGTATCATTCTATTGAAATTAATAGAAATGATATGAAATTTACATCAGGATCAGGGAACAGTAAAACTGATGATTCATTTCATTAACTGATTTCGTGAAATTTAAAACTATCATTTTAATTCTTTTGAACACATAGCTGCCCTTTGAAATAATCGAGATGAAAGATATAAAAATGTTACTTCCCATGCAGTTCATTTTATTCTTTTTCGATCTTTTAGCTTGCAACTGTCCACTAATGTCACCAAAACCTCCACCACGGCGTCCAAACGATGCAGCTGTCAACTCTTCAAATGTCATGCAAATGTATGTCCTCATTGCTTTGGTTGGCATCTTTTTCATGAAATAAAGAAGAACGATACTGTATCTTTTGCAAGGATTACTTTGCATTACCGTCTGCACTATTAGGTGTCCTAATACGCAGCCCTCATTTAGTTGAGACTGTTCACCAACATTACGAAATTTAAAAAAATTGCAAAATACCATCCAAAAGTAATCTTTCATCTATCGGATGATATGCAGTGTTGATACATTTATTATTATAACATTACTATTATTGTTATTATTCAATGTTATACATTTATTCTATATCATTTGATTGCTGTCCTAATCAGTATGGCATATATCAGATGGACGAAAATGCAGAGATATTTTCCAATGCAAATGTCCCACAGCTAGTTTCTTTTTAATAGCTTCATTAAAGCTTCTTTAATCAGTGCGTCCTTTTCGGATCTGTATGAAAGACAATGATGTAAGAAAAATTACAAAATAATAGGTTCATTGGAGTCATGAAATATGTTTTGCCGCTTTTCGCAATAGCAAATGTATTTACTTTGCTCTCACAGTAAGCTTCATCTGAAATATGTCTTACTTGTTACAATAACAGGCAATACGTATTGATAAATAATCCAATTAATGTACCCAGACTGCATATCAGCGAAAGAAATATACTACCACTCAGATTGGATGTATTACTTCTTTTCAAAGTACCGGGTGAGTCAGAAAAAACAATCCCCGTTTGAAAGGCCACTGCTCCCTGGCTATCGAGGCAATGATATTGGTAAATATATTGTTTAATAGTGGACATGTTCAAATAAATTCTAAATTTTTCCTGACTGAAATCAGCAGCTCCGTCTTGAAATTGTGAGGGATTTTCTCAAGAAAGCCCCTCCAAGAANTAAATAATCCAATTAATGTACCCAGACTGCATATCAGCGAAAGAAATATACTACCACTCAGATTGGATGTATTACTTCTTTTCAAAGTACCGGGTGAGTCAGAAAAAACAATCCCCGTTTGAAAGGCCACTGCTCCCTGGCTATCGAGGCAATGATATTGGTAAATATATTGTTTAATAGTGGACATGTTCAAATAAATTCTAAATTTTTCCTGACTGAAATCAGCAGCTCCGTCTTGAAATTGTGAGGGATTTTCTCAAGAAAGCCCCTCCAAGAAACCTGCGAAAACGGCATAAAATCACGACCAAATCTCCGTCATATTTCTACCTTAATGGTAATGACTTGTACATGCTTTAGCACGTTTTGTCTCTTTGGGAGAATGAAAGTGTCACCCCTGGGAACATAACAACATTATTCTCGGAGATTTTATCCTCCAAAGAGGATAACAAGTGCTAAAGCATGTGCAAGTAATTGCTGTAAGGCAGAAATACTTGGAAAATTTGCTCGTGATTTTAGGGCTGTTTTGAAGGATTCTTGAAGGGGCTTTCTCCAGAAAATCGCTCATAATTTCAGAACGGAGTGGCTGATTTCAGTCAGGTAAATTTTAAATTATATTTGACCATATAAACTATTAAATAATGTGTTTGTCGATATTATCGTTTTGATATCCAGGGAGCAGTGGCCTTTCAAACGGAGATTGTTTTTTCTGAATCACCCGGTATATTTTTGGAAGATGATCAGTTATAGATATATTGCGTTTTTTGGCACCCTGCATCACCAGTTTTAGTAGTATCTATATATTCTAGTGCTATCCGTAACATTACTCAAAACGCACTTGCATCCATCTATTGACATTTCCAGCATATCACAAGCAATATCAAGCTGTAAGCAACTGCATCATTTTTATAATAATCATCAGCTTATTATACGAAAAATCATCATAGCAATTTATAAAGTTAATCAAATAGCTGAAGGCAACTGCATCAAGCATGTAATCATCATTAGCATATCATAACCAATGTCGTGATATCATTTTATCAAGTTATTAAAAATTACCGGCTAATGCCCCCTTCACACTGCTCCGTATTCATAAGAAAACAGAGGACAACCTACCTGTTTTTGCATACGCCTACTCTCGAGTCCAATAGAATAAAATAATGAACGGTGGGTGGGAAATTTCCCGAATCCATATAAACGTAGGTTCTGGAATAAACGTGGTGGGTGGAAAATTCGATGTGCATTTCGGTAATTGAACGAAAGACACAAGTTTCTTTACTGTAAAACAAGTTAAGGATCATGGAACCTGTCAAAAAAAATGAAGAAATTAAAACAGTTCAAGTCACATTTCAGGAAGAAGATTTCAGATGTTTCAAATTTCAAGAATCTCTGAATTAATAAACAGGGAGTCTGGAATAAGGATTTCCTGGGTAGATATTTTTCGAAAACTTAATAAGCGGAGGGATACGTTTATTCCGAACTGGAGAGTATACATCTGAAAATCGAGCAGTGTGAACGGTCATCATTTTCTGCAATGGAAACAAAGGAAAATGATAACGGAGCAGTGTCAACGTAGCTTCATATTAAAAGGAAGAAGGTAGACATTTTTCAATATTATAGTTGATGTCGTTATTTTGTTTTAGTCGGATTTTGTGTCATTTCTATTGTCCCTCTTCAAAGATCTACGTCTTTTTATTATTCCCAAGAACTACCGCGTAAGTCAGAAAATGCCGGAAGTTTGCCAATTTTTATTGATGCAATTTACTTCACTAATTCGTTTCTTTGAAATTTGTTGCAACTGAAAAAGATTAAATTAGATATGAAAGTTTATTTGGTCGAAATCGGACATTCCATTACATAATTACGAGCTATTTAGTACAATAGTGTGTAGTAAGAATCTTAAAATAGGCCTTCAATTCGATTTATATTCATGCATGTGTGAATTTCTTATCTGTGACAAACATAATGTTTCTCTATCAAAAATTTTAAACAAGGCATGCATTGAGTTGGAGTAAAAAGGAACAACAATTGTTGTTTATTTTGTATCGATGGGGGACTATTCATATAAATGGCATTACTAAGGAAGTTGAAAGATCTTATAAAAAAGACACCTTTTCGCCAATATAGCGATATAAAAAAATCGAGATAAATATGGAAAAAGGCATGACCGATTTTAACAAACTAATTTCCAAGAAACAATTTAATCTTTCTTCTGCAATATAGAACGTTAACGGACTCAATGTGACTTCTTTTTCGCCAACATATGGCTTGTTTTGCACCCCACATTTTGTTCTGGTTCACCCGGTAGATGGACAGCTAGAGTTTGTATTTCTCATTCAAGCATTGTCAAACGTGCATCAATCGAGCAATCTCAAAGAGCGATTATATCAAATTTTTTGTTTTAAATCATTTCATTATCAATCTTACGTCATCTGAAACCCCAAAGCGTCGATGTTAAAAAGAATGAAATCGTTGCCTGCTACAGAGTAAGAAACGCGAATGGATATCATAATTGAAGTTCTTGAATCGCAAGCAAAAATAAATCTTCATGAGCAACAGAAAGAATCTAAAGGGTAAAACATTCTACATCCTTGGTTTTCCCACGGAGGCCTCAAAAAGCATAAGCAAGATCTTCATAAATGAGTCCTTGTCACCATACAACAAAAACCTGTTCCGCTTGGTTCGCCTAAAAGCCGACGAGATGAGCTGGAAGTATTTTTGGACAAGAAAGGAAACCATTTATGAAAAGAAAGACGACGATACAGAAACAGAAACAAATTCAAACTTCGAAGACATTTAAAAAAAGATCAAATAATAACATTAGCATTACGTCTCAATGAACTAACTGAAACCATTTTAATTTGCATGTTTGGTGTTTGGTAACCGCTTATTTTGTAACTTATTTCATTCTTACGATCCTTAAACCTAGGAGTATAAAACATTAACTCCCTCCTTCGCATTTGCTTTAAAAAGTTATAAGTGAACATACACAAGATATGCACTGTTTAACCCTATCAAGCCTAGGGGGGTGCTGAATCAGCCCCCCCCTAGCGGTTTTTCTTCTGTGGGATTTTAGTTTTTATCCTTCTTACAATCGATAATTAATTTTTTAGAAAAATTAAATTCATTCCAGGGGCTAAACACACTCAATTTTCGAGAGATGTCTGTGTACAATTTTGAATAAATCCTATTAAAATCTACAGCTAATGTGATAAAATGATGCAAAACGAGGAACATGTACTACTTTTGATCCTCTATCCAACCAACTAGTTTTTTTGTAATTTAAACGTATGATTGTGCGTATTTCGGCACTACGCATGCGCAAATTCTTTCAATTCCTGAGTGATGACGTCATCACTTAGCAATTGCTATTTATACACAGAATACACCAAAATTGGACTGATGTCCCTACTGCTTTCCGTTTTCTCACAATGAACGATTGAAGATTTTTAGTACTGAGCCCTATTGATTTTGAAAATGCAACATTGTGACGTCATGAGCAGGTCACGTGACATAACTAAAAATAGATTTCATTTTTGAGTTCATCTCATGATGTACTATACACATGCCAAGTTTGCAGGCTCTAGCATATGCAGAACAGAAATAAAACAGGGGGGGCCGAATCAGCCCCCCTAGTCTTCCTAGAGCATCAAATACCCTAGGCTTGATAGGGTTAAAGTGCTCAATAATCATTCCTGAGGATACAGACGTGATCTGCTGCAATTTGTGCAATCTATGGATTCTTCTAAGATGTTCTTCCCTCAGTAAGGCTAGTTTCTAATTGTTCGTCAAAAACATTCGAAGTACTTGGCTTTGGAACTACTGCCTTAGGGAAGCTCTGCCATTTCAATCGCACAATGAAAACGAATTCACGAATGCCTTAGTCACTCAAACAAAGGAAAATGCTGATTTACATGATAGAATCAAGTTGCCAACTAATGGCATGTATCGGAAATTTTGTGTGGGGGGGGGGGGGGGTATGGGGGGGGAAATGAGGGCAAAATCCAAAAAAAAAAAGNTATCGGAAATGTAGGGTAGGGTGGGGGTAATGTGGGTGGAAATAGAGCAAAATCTCAAAATACATAGCTAGTAAAATGACAATAAAGTACAATTCCTTTCACATTTTTCATTTAGTTTACATTCAATCTTGCTTCTTGCTAAAACATCTCAGCTCTGATAGACGCAGTTAAATATTAAAAAAAATATCTTTTCAGACAACTAAAATAGGCCCACTTTTCCCAACAAGCAGGAAAAGTGGTTCTGTTTTCAAACTCGCATAATAGGAGATTATTAAAAGGCAAATGATAACAAAGGTAATGGAATCATAAACCCCAACTATTTTCTGTTCGATAAAGTGCCAATCTTTGTCTTTTATCGCAAGCAGAGACAAACATAAAACTGCCGTCCTTTTGCGGTGATCCACCGTTGTTTTGACTTGGAAGGCCGTTCTCGAATTTGATAGTGATGATCAAATGAAATTTTTTTGCAAGACAGCAATTGCATCAAAGCAAAGACTTTTCACATTTTAGGCACAAAAGGACGTGGGAGGATGAAAAATAAGTGCAACATATTAAGTAATTAAAGGTTTCCTTAAATTTTAGTTTTGCTTGAATTCTCAGTAGCCCCCATTACCCCATTAGGTAAAAAATATACAGGAAAAGGAATAGCGCTTCAATAAATTTGCGATAAACGTTATTTCATTTTTAAAAGATCTAACTTTCACCTCAAGTTCATTTAATGGACCAGAAAAGCAAGATAACATTGGCAGGGGAAAGTTTTTCTTGGTTTTGAAATTCTTTCGCGGTAGGCCGTTCAGTAGAATTATTTTATAAAACGAATGAAATTACATCCAAGACGAACGTTTGGTATAAAAAGGCAGCTTATTATCTAGACATTACGAGAAAAATAGCCACGTTTTTAGCAAAAAGCTTAACTGTACCCCTTCAGTGACCACTCTCTATGTTACTCTACTGACTACCACGCATGCAAAATAACACCATAACACGGTTCAACTATACAGCATTCGAGTTGTCATTAAATGAAGAGTATTTATCCAGACCGTTTTAGGGCACTTACGGAAGACAGTCAAATTCCCAAACTTGACTTTCCATTGAAATAGTGATCTATATTTTCTTATTCATATTTCTTTATTTGTACGAGCATCTATCGCACAGTAAACCAAAGGAGACCAATCTATGAATGCCCATCTCACCCCCTCCCTCAAACTGGAATCCCTCGACGCCAGTAACAGACAAAGGAGAATAAAACCACGTTTATCATCGGCGATTCGCTACTAAAAGATGTATAAGGCTGGGAACTAAAGGAAAGATGTGGTTCTGAAGAAAATGTGTAGGTCAAGTCCTTTAGCTGTAGTACGGTATCTAAAATGGAAAGCTACATTAAGCCGACGATGGATAGGCAACCTGATTGCATGGAATGAATGGTGTTGGAAAGAAGTCTAAATCTGAAGTAGGAATTGCAGAAAACATTATAAATATTGCGAAGAAAATGGAGAGAAGCGGTATTATGCCTATTGTTTCCGCAATTGTTCCTAGATACGATGCTCTTGAGCCAAAACGCTTGAAGGTAAATTTTGTCCTGCGTTATCTTTGCGAAGAGAATAAAATCTCTTACACAGATCATGCAAATATAGATCCTTCCAAGAATCTTAACCGTAGTAAAATACATTTGAATAAAGTCAGGTGTAAATATCTTTACAAACAATCTGTTTGAAATTATTAAGGGTAACTTACAGCATTGACTAACGACAAATTCTGATATAACAGATATTGAGGACGCATGTCTGACATCTCCACATAGGGTCCAATCTCATACCCTCCCAGACCGCTCTCCGACAAGGGGTAACACTGCGTTGGGTCATAGGAAGGGTGTAGTGGTTGCAAATTTGAATGTGAATAGCCTGCTCCTTCATATCGACGAGATTCGTTTGATTATCAAGGAGCTAGGTATACATATCATGGCTATAAATGAAACTAAGCTTGATGTAAACATCGCTTATGAGCTCGGTGGCATTGATGGCTATTCCATTAAAAGATTTAACTGAAATCGTAATGGTTAGTAGCGGTGTGGCAATCTACATAAGAGATAACCTGTTCGACAAATGCAGAGTTAGGAATCACGTCCCTGTTTCTTCCTTTGAAGCTGTGTACGTCGAATGCAAACCGGTTCGCTCCGCTCCTTTTATCATGTTTGCTTGGTATCGACCCCTTGATGAGTCTGCTGATATCTTTCGTCAACTAGAGGAAACTTTACATTTTCTGAATAACGAGCATAAACAACTCATACTTCTAGGCGATACAAATTTTGTCCTTTTGGCTAATTATTCAAGCGAGGAACAGGAATCTACAAATGGCCTACTTGCACATTCTAAGCGTCNATTCAAAAATCTCAGAAAGTTTGAGAAGTTTAAGATCTTTAAAGATGGGAAGCGAGGGAGACAAGCGAGGTTGAAATGAGATGGCTCTGACAGCTTTTTTCTGCAACCTGAAGATTGGTTCTATGTATGATGCATATGTTTGACCCCAGACAATAAGACCATACTGTAAGAAAGACAGAAATAAAGCATTATACAAGCAGAGTAAAACATCTAATGGAAGTAAGTTTCTAATTTTGAAAAACATTCCACACGTTCTAGCCAATTTTTTAGAGAGTTCACTGAGATGGTATTTCCAGCTTAGATGCTCATCTAACAGGAGACCTAAGAATTTAACAAATTTGACCCTTTTAATATGTTTTTTCCCTATTTTAATAACAGCATCAGAAGGAATATTTACCGATGAAGAATGAAAGATGATGTAGTTAGTTTTATCAATGTTTAATGATAATTTATTAGCATCAAGCCATTTCTTTACTGATTTAAGCTCTTTGTTGACAATTTTAATCAAATCTGATACATTTTTAGATTCACAATAGATATTTGTATCATCAGCAAAGAGATAAAAATTCAATTTCTTAGAAACATTAGGCAGATCATTTATGTAGATAAGGAAAAGTAAGGGGCCCAGCACAGAGCCTTGTGGAACACCACAAGTAATTGAAAGTAAGTTAGAATTGCCCCCATTGACAGAAACATATTGCTTTCTATCAGATAAATATGATCTAAACCACTCAAGAGCACATCCACGAATGCCATAGTGTTCTAACTTTGAAAGCAAGATTTTATGATTAACTGTATCAAAAGCCTTTTGTAAATCTATGAAAATACCACAACCAAATCTTTTATTATCCAGAGTATTTCTTACAGCTTCAGTCAAACTCACTAGGGCATGATCAATTGAGTGGTTTTCTTGAAATCCAAATTGTAAAGAATAAAGAACATTATGAATTTCAAGGAATCTATAAAGTCGTCTGTACATTAACTTCTCAAATATCTTGCTAAAGATGGGTAAAAGAGAAATAGGCCTATAGTTAGATGGCAGCTCAGGATTACCTTTTTTAAACAATGAAATCACTTTGGCTATCTTGAGTTTGTCAGGAAAGATACCAGACTGGAAGGATTGATTCACAAGTAGAGCAAGAAATGGGGAAATTGAGGATCCAATGATTTTTAGTAATTTTATAGGTATACTGTTAGGACCTACAGATTTGGAGGGATTTAGGATATTAATGATGTCATCAACTTCCATTAAAGTAACTGGAGTGAGGAAAAGTGAATTAGAAGTTCTATTTGATAAATAGTCAAGAGGAGATTTTGGAGTCATAGGGATTGTCTTAGTTATATCATTAGCAACATTAGTGAAAAAATCATTGAAAATATTTGACATTTTAGAAGGATCTGATGTTACATTTCCATTTTTATCCTTTATCTTGTTGATTGAAGAGGAAGTGGATGATTTATGAGAAATAATTGTCTTTATACCTGACCATAATTTTTTCATATTTGTACTGTTGGTAGAAAAGTAACTATGAAAATACCTTGCTTTACTTTCTTTTATTTCATTGGAAACACGATTTCTAAACTTTTTATACAGTTTGAGATTGTCATCAGTTTGCTTTTTCTTCAATTTTTGCAAGATTCTGTCTCTAATTCTCATCATCTTTTGTATTTTACTGTTTATCCATGGCTTATCTTTAAGTTTCATTTCCTTTCTACTCCGTTTTTTAATTGGAGCATGTTTATTTGTCAAAGATGTAAGATCATTCAAAAACCTGTTAAATTTATTGTTTACATCCATTTCATCATTTTCTAAATAAGTAAAATCAATATGATTAAAGTCATCATGAAATTCATTTTCTTTAAATGTGGTATAATCATATTTAAATGATTCCAGTTTATTATGATTAATATGAGTATTTTTCAAAATGAAAAACTGAGGAAAATGGTCTGTAATTTGCATTAAGATATTGCCACTTGTGATAGTAGCATTTGTAGCATTTGTATATATGTTATCAATGACAGATGAAGAGTATTCTGAAACTCTAGTAGGATGATGAATACTAGGTAGAAGGCTGTGCGAAAAAAAGTTATTGATAAAGTCACTTGTTGGTGTATGGGAAGCATAATCAAGAAGATTGACATTGAAATCACCCATTATAAAAACCAGTTTGTTTGAAGATATTTTTGAGAGAAGATTCCGAAAATAAGATGTAAGATTGTCAACATTTGAATTTGGGTGTCTGTAAACACAACAAATAAGGAAATTTTTATCCTTTTTGTTTTCAATCTCAACCCATATAGTTTCAAAATCATCTGAGCCAGAGTCTAAGTCAACTCTTGGGTTGGAAGTGAGAGAATTCTTAATATACAAACCAACACCGCCATTCTGACTTGTTGATGAAGTCTTAAAAAGGGTATAGCCAGGAATATCAACATTTGCTGATATAGGATTGTCATTAGAATGCCATATTTTAGACACTCCAATTACATCAAGATTCAAATTAGTGTGAGCAGATAAAGAAACTAATTCATCATGATGAAGAGATAAACTTCATATATTAGTGTGAAGAATAGAAAAGTCACCAGATGATGACTGTAAGGAAGACAGCTCAGGTAGAGTGAAGTAGCGAGAATCAATATTTTGAGGCATATGTTCATCAATATCATAATCACTAAGATTGGGCAAGTTCATAAGGTTAGAGGCAATCTCAAATGAGGGTGTAGAGTCAACAAAAGTCCAAAGTTCAAAGTTCATAGTTCAAAGTCCATCTTTTGATGCAGGCCTATAGGCAGCTGCAAAATCGAATGAATAAACTGAATGAGAATTTGAAGCTCGAATTTTTCACAAATAAGATCGCCTCCTATGACGGTGACCTAAGAAACACGTGGAAAACAATGAATCACGTTCTCAATAAGAAGACTAAGACCAGCCACATTTCATCCCTACAGGTTGAAGGGAAAACGGTATCAGGGACTATAGCCATTGCAGAGTCAATGAATAACTTCTTTTGTGATATTGGCAAGAACCTCGGTGACATAATACCTGAGGCATCAAGCCCGCGCTTATCAAATGAGTGCGAGTTTAATCCAAAAAGTTTGAAATTTCATTTCGAGCCTGTCAGTGGACCTCAAATCGAAAGGGTTTTCGGAAGATTTGACACCTCAACGGCTTCTGGCCCTGATGGTCTGGCAAATTTTTTCTTGAAGATTGGACTCTCTGTGATAGCTGAATCCCTGTGCGACATTTGCAACCTTTCCCTTCTCACTGGTGTTTTTCCAGACACCTGGAAAATTTGCGCGAGTTGCCCCTGTCTTCAAGAGCGGTCAACAGGTTGACAGTTCAAACTAAAGGTCTATATCTGTTTTGCCATTTCAAGTTAGGCTATTCAAAAAGTTGGTCTATAATCAATTCTACGCTGTTTTTATAAAAAAACAAGCTTCTATTCTCAAACCAATCTGCTTTCTGTTTGCAACATTCTGTGTTAACCTGTCTGCTCGCGATTACTAACGACTGGTACGCAAATATGAATAACGGAAAACACAGACATTGTATTCATTGACCTAAAGAAAGCATTTTATACGGTAGATCATGATATTCTCATAAAAAAACTAATTAGGTATGGTATCAGTGATTTAGAACAATCTTGGTTTGCTTCATACCTGAAAAACAGACAGCAATTCTGCAAAGTAAATGATGCATTTTCGCAGATAAACGATGTCACGTGTGGTGTTCCACAGGGCTCATGCCATGGTTCCCTTGTATTCATAATTTATACAAATGACCTCCCTTTAGTTCTGCAAAATTGTATCGTGACTATTTATGCAGATGACACCATTCGTTCACATGTATCAACAAATATAGAAGATCTGAACCAATCTTTGAACGAAGATCTGAATTGTTTAAAAGATTGGCTGCAGGGACGCAAACTATCCTTGAATGTCCTTAAGACTCACGCAATGGTAGTTGGATCCCGTCCAAAGCATAACCATAATCCATATGGGGGGGTATTTTCAACCACCCCACCCCCTTAGAGGCTATTCTTGCCGCATTTTTTAACGACATAAGCTATGTCCCCCTAACCTCCATAATTGTTACTATATATCAAATTAGTCAGCTAACAAAGGGTTTTTATTTGATACCGGAATTTCTGGAATTTGGTGACGACCGCATTTTTTTATTATGACGTCATTTTGGCCTCCATGTTGGACTAATTAGCAAAGTTGTTGAATTGTTTCCAACTTTTTACATTAAAAACACTCCAATGATACTTGCAATGGATAATCACCATTTTGCCGCTTTTGTCTACTTTTACACAGAACTAATTTATGACACAAATGATGTCATCAGAATTGGCTGATTTCTGCCAAAATATCATTAAAAAATCGTTGTTTACAATAAAATAACATTTTTCAGCAAATATGGTGTCGAATTAGACCAAAAACCGCATAACGTTTATGCAAAATCTTCTTTAACCACAAATTTATCTTGGAAATCTGATTTTTGACAACTTCTAACTTAATGACGTCACTGTGAGATCATAAGGTATTGTAGCCCCACCCAAATCTTGCTACATATTACAAATTGCTTGCTCTGTAACTCTGCCAAGTTATATTGGATTCTGGTTAGTTTCAGTTAGTTTTCAGAAGGGTTGATGAAGAGAACCCCACCATAAATGGTAGCTTGCAAAATTCCCATATGGATTTGGGTTAAAATGATTTCTGATGAAGTTGTTGAGCAGCCTTCCTTCTCTATAAATGGCACTCATATCAGGCGCGGATCCAGAGGGGGGGCCGGGGGGGCCATGACCCCCCCAAAGGCTAAGAGTTCTCTTCAAAACCATTTGTCCTTTTGATGAATAAACGGATGCGTTTCAAACTTCCACTTCCAAACGTGGCCATGACACAACTAAAAAAGGCTAACAAGCTTACAAACTAATGTACAATTGACCAAAACGTCTGAAAGAGATACA
>REGM01000537.1:46657-63978 GCA_004194415.1 Aurelia aurita | reverse complement strand
TTTTAGTTTGCTTGTACAATGCTTTGTTTCTGTCCTTCTTACAATATGGTCTTATTGTTTGGGGTCAAACATACGCATCATACATTGATCCAATTTTCAAATTGCAAAAAAAAGCAGTCAGAGCTATCTCATTTCAGCCTCGCATGTCTCCCTCTCTTCCAATCTTCAATGACTTTAAACTTCTGAAACTTTCTGAGCTTTTTGAACTCCGACTCCTAACTTTTGTTTTTGATTCTGTTAATAAAACTTCACCTAGTTGCTTTCATGACTTTTTCCTATTTAATTCATCTGTTCATCAGTATTCCACAAGACAGGCCAGTCAAGGTGATCTATATATGTCTCGAAAAAACAGTCTTCAATATGGTCTAAAGTCTATTCGATATCTTGGTGCTAAACTGTGGAATGCATTACCCGTGGAACTCCGAAATGCCCTATCAAAAATATCTTTCAAAACAAAATTGAAAAGTTATTTATTGAACAAAATCGACCGATGAATGTAAGCTATTTTGGTACTGAAGATGCACAATTAATTAAATTCAAATAAATTTACCTGATTATATATATCCTAGGATAGGGGGGGCTTGCTCCTCGATTAGTTCACCTATTGAGAGGCTCCTCCTTTAAGTAATTCCCTGCATACAATTTATTTAGCTCCTATTTGTAGTTGTATATTGTATTAGTTTTGTGTAAGATTGTATTAATTTTCTGTAACATTATCGTCTATCTTTGTAGTTTAGTTATTTGTTTGTATTGCTAGAATCATAAATTGTATGTAGAGAATTTAGATCATATGAACTGAACTGAACTGCATGAATATCTATCAAAATCTATCAAGTAACTAAAGCTTCCCAGACAGAGGAGTACTTGACCATACTTTTTGCAGAGAGTGCCACCATATTTTGGATGACCTAAGGCAACCTTTTGATGTGATAAATAACCTTTAGCAATAGAATTTCAAGGAATTTGTTAACTTGCATTTATGGGTTTCCTTACCAAAAACCTTGCTTTATTTCAGATAATTTTATGTTGCATAGCCCATCCGTATGAGGGACGCATACATGTCAGTGATACAATTGAGTACCCCTCCCCCCCCAGAGGTGTACTAATAATATACAATATTTTTCAATAATTCATTGAAAATATTCCTGCAAACTGGGTGGTTCTAGATCAAAATACTCTGAAACAATATTACCATACAAGGAAATGTGTGCATTCTGCAAAATACTACTGACACAGTATTTTTTACCTACTGCATTTAAACCTATCTTCAGGTTCTTTTTAAAATCGACAAATTTGAAATAGTTCTTAATAAGTCTATGGAGCCATTCAACAGATGCTCTAACTGCACTCATTGATTTATTGTACATTTGCATTTCCTCGGTTAATGGTACATCACGATAGGGTGCATGGAGATGAACGCTGAGTGGAAAGGCAGGGTCTCCGTAGATGCATAGGGATTCTTCATCAACCCATGCATCATGCAACCCTCTCTAATTTAGCCAACAAACCAGAGGCGTACAACATGCTGCTGTCAAGGCGCCTACCCTCTACAGGACCAATCAAATTCCCGATACTACCATTTGGTAATGCCACACTTTGAAACTTTAGGGAGTGTATTCTCTTGTGACCATTGTAGACGATTCTTTGATTCCTTCTTGGTCTTGAAATACTGAGCTGAGTTCTGTCAACGAATCCAAAGCTTTTGTGCAGAGGGGCCTTAACAGAGGGGCCAATGTATAGCATCTGCATACTGCTGTAGCTTAATTGGAGATAACAAAGACTGTTCCCAGGACTGAATTATGTGACTTTGCTCGTCAAAGACATGATCTAGTATCTCATTAAATATAAAAAAAATCTCGGTTGGATTCCTCCCAAACGTAGCAACCATGTCTGTGTATCTGCATGGGTAGGCTAAACGCTTTAGCAAGATCCAAAGCGCTTCTATTCTATAGCAAACGGTTCTCTGCAGTGGCGTGGTGGCGTGGTGGCGTGGTGGCCGGGGGCAGGGGGGCACTTGCCCCCCCCCCCAGCGACGTGAAAAGATGGGGGCGCCGAAGGCGCCCAACGTTTTAAGAGGGCGCCAAAAGCCCGAACGTACGCTTGGCTCAAACTAAAGTGAAATAGCGTTAGAATGCATTGAAAATGCGAGGAAAAAAGCGTCGAACTTCTTTTGTCTTAATTTGAGATTATATAGGCGCCTTTGAAAATGTTTGGATGGAATAAATGTAAAGTAATTATACTGGGCCTATACTTGGAAGCAATAACTCACTAAAAATGCATTTAAATTGTGCATAGAGAATGCTCTCACTCTCGCTCTCACTATCCCAATTCTAGCGCGTTTTGCTCTAGTGTGAATAAAACATAACATGGGAGTTCTTCGAGATTTTGATACTCTAATTGCAAAAATTTGCCCAAGAAGCCTCTCAATATCGCGTTCTTTTTTCTCAGTTAAAAGGTGAAAGTTTCACAAGAGGGGCTTTTTCCAACGATATAACCCTAATTTAACCGGGCTTTTTTTGAACTAATATAGCCGGGGGGGTGCTTTCCACCCCCCCCTCTATAAGTCGCCTTAGACAAATGAGAAATCATTCAAACCTGGCAAGGGCGTAGTACTAACCATTCTTTACATATTGGCAGATTTGGGTGTGGCCATCTCATTAGATGACGTCACTATGACGTCATAATGTTGAAAAAATGTCAAAAATTTATGTTTATCCAGCTAATTCGTTCTAAAAACGGAAAAAATATCTTATAATTCGCTATTTTTCATCTTATTTGCCGTATTATTCATTCTTAATTCAAAAATAATACCTAAACGTGTGTTTAGACTTTTATTTTTGAAGAAAATGACAAATATTGATGACGTCACAACAACGAAGTGGGTTTTATGGCCAAAAATTGATACAAAACTTGCTAAAAATACTTTAAATGTATTGCAAAACACAAATCTATGCATGTTCTACAACTTCCGCTGGAAAAAGTTACAAATTTTGCAAAATTGACCCAAAATGGCGGCACATGTTACGTCATCATTTAAAAATGCTCATGTCAGCAAATTCCATTGTTCTTGATAACAAATGAAAGGTCTTTGTTTGCTGATTCTTTTAAGGTATAATAATCAACATTTGAAACTAATTCTGGTTGTAAAAATATCAAAAACATTGATTTTGTCAATACCATCTTCCAAATATGGTATTGTCATCTGTCACGTGACTCCCATTGTTCAAAAATTTTATTGTCAAAATGTAGCTAATAGATAATTAGTAGTTGTCAGAAAGTTAGAGAGTCATAGTTAATGCTGTTAATAAATGCTCTGCGAAAAACCGGCAGGGGGGGGTGGAAAACACCCCCCCTGGTTAAATTAGGGTTAAAGGGCGTGATCTCAAAAATTTTTCCTCGCTCCGCTCGCACTCAGCTTTAGCCCCTCCCGAAACTGTATGATATTTGTTACAATGTGTCTGCCAAGGAATTGTCATTTTATGGTTTCAACGCTTTGTCTGAAGAAATAATTAGCTTTCCAAAATCTGGATATGTTGTACAACAGACAATTGTCACAATTTTATGGGGGGCGCCAAAATTGTTTGTGCCCCCCCCCAGCCAATTTGGAGCCACCACGCCACTGGTTCTCTGACTCTTCACGACCATCTTTTCGGGAATTCTAAGCATGTCAGCAAGCCGCAAAATGTCTTCTTTTCTAAAACGTAGCTCAGTTTTACATTGAACTTCATCTAATTGTTCAAAGTCAAAACGGTGGAATTTCCAATAGGGAAAAACTTCTCTCGACTGGTTCAAATCATCGAGAAGGTAAAATTCTTCATCGTTTATCAAATCTCCAGCGTAAACATCCTCTATAGCTTCTCTTATCTCCTGTAGTCCGCGGATTAGAGCTGCCATATTAATCTGAGAAAAAACACGTCAGCTGTTCGCTCATGATTCGCGCCAAAAAAGCTCTTTACCAGACTCGCAAGTTACGCGGCCAGGTAAGGTGTCATCGTTTAACCCAATAGTGGTTGGGCTATCTGAACTACCCTATTTTGGTTGGGGGGCAAATTCCCCCCCCCCTATCTAACTCTTGACTGATAATAGGTAGAGCAACCAGATTTGGTTTGCTAATAGCCCCGCGCATGTAATTTTTAAAAATATAAAAAGTAACCTAAAATGTGCCACAGATATTGCTCACGTCAGCATTTTCTTTTGTGTGGTCCAGAAAAGCGGCAAAATCAGCCAAAATCAGGAAATATCAGATAAAATCAAATTTAGAGCACAATTTCCATCTAAGCATGAACAATATGATAGAATACATCAAGTAACACTACTCTGCAAAACAAATTTGCAACATATTGCGATTTCGCTACTTTTTTCGGAGAATTGAGATTTGAGAATTTGCGATTTTGACAGGGTCTGTCCCGGAAATTTGTCTACCTCCCCCTTATCCGTAAAAATATGTCAATGAAACCTTATGAGTACTTGCACAATAGGTAGTTGCTAAAAGTCAAATAGTTTCGTTGTTGTAATTTTTAACCTTGCGGAGTTATTAGAAAAAAAATCTACTAGGGGGGTGGGGCAAATATGTTTCCCTCCAACCAAAATAGGGTAAAGCTAAATTACAATGTTAATCACAACGCGACGGCACCTTTTGTGACAAAAACGCCGTTTTAACCCTATTACTACCGGGGGGGGGGCGCACAAAGTGCCCGCGGCAAATATGATCCGATGTAATGTTGTCACTTCGAAAGATAAAGAGCCGAGGTTTTGTGACTTTTCCTAAAAATTAGTAGGCTAATTAAAAATTTAATTATTTTTTCAAAAAGGTAGACACTGATCACGTGACCAACATCTTCTCGACAGGTGGTCGGGAGGTAAATTAAAGAGGTGAGTTTAGTTTATGCTAAGATGTTCAGAGATCATCAAGAATACCACCATTCGATATCTCTTGACAAGAGCTTTCAGATGATGTATAATTTCTTTCATTTTGGATGACGTCAGTAATTTTAAATGTTATGACGTCATCAAAGTTTATGACGTCATATTAATTAATAACAAAGGTAATATATAAACTTTTATTGTCAAATATGGTTATTTTGATCATTTTTTAATGATTTTGAGGCATTTCAGAGTATTTGAATCAGTAATTAGGGCTTTTAATGAAAGAAAGAAAAACTGGTGTAACTAAATATTGAATAAATGAAATAAATAATGAGTTTAAATAGATATTATATTGCTGAATTTTACTTCTTGGTGATTTGTGATACATTCTAGAGCAATTATGGAAGGAATTATTAAATAAAACCTTAAATATAGCTAATTTTGACAATAGTTAGAAAATATCGCACTTTTCAGCCATTATGACGTCATAGTGACGTCATGGATGTAATTAAGAATACAAAAAGTGTCATATTGTGTAGATTTTGTTACTGTGAACCATTGTACCAAGGCTCGCCCTCATATCTGCATTATTAACGAAGTTATGAAGGGTGGCACTTTGTGCCCCCCCAGTACTACAAGGGTCCAAAAAGCCCAGTATTAACAGGGTTAATACGCGTTCGCGTTCTGTTGCTAAAACATCCTACCGTCATTCGTAGGGCACATTGGGTCTACGGTGTCCCTAAAAATGTGCTTGAATTTGTAGAAATTCAATTTACTGAGACCGACATTTATTTGGGAAAGATACGACAAGCCTAATTTTGGTCATGAATCCCAACAACAGATTTTGCAGGTGGGCGAATGTTTGATAGAAGCTTTGTCTTAAAAACAGCAACAGATCACGGCAAGAAATAAGCAAATTTCCACCAATTTCTAAATAGGGAGATTCTTGCATTTCCAATAAGTTTCTGAGAAGGAAATTCACACTCACAGTTTCCTATCAGTTTCCAGAGTGGGAAACGTACACGCAAAATTTCCGATTAGTTTCGGGTTTAGGAAATTTACACTCCAAATTTCTCTAGATTTCCAAGGGAAGAAATTCCCAGAAATTCGCATATACTCGTTCCCAGCCCTCTTCCTATGACAATTCTATTGTTCGGAACGTTGTTCAACATGTTGGCGCTCAAATTCATTCTTTTTCTGCAACGATAATGAATGGAAGCTTTCTCAAACCAGTGTACAATCTTATCAAGCCAAGAAAGTAAAGCATGTTAAATCAACAAGTCAAGTATCGAAACATTCTACGGAAGGACTAAAATATGGTTTGTTGAGTTTCTTATTTTGCATGTATCTTTTCGAAGTGGTTTTCTTTGGGCCTAAGCAGGATGGCGGGCGAAGTGTTTGGTGGCCTACAGGAAGACCCTTTCGTTCTAGCTTGCTTTCAAACTTGCTTACAAATGTACCTAGCGAAATTGAACTATATGAATATATTTCTTCTTCCTGAAGCTGAAAGATCCAAGTGGGGACTGGTCTCGTGCATTGGGAAGACCTGCTTCTGGTCCCAACTTCCCAAACCCAATTCAGTTGGGGCAACTGTAAAGTCGAACAAAGAGTCTTTCCTCTTTCAAACATCAACACGAGAAACCACCCACAAAATGTGACACCTCCTTCATTGTCAAAACGGACATTTTTATGGTATTGCACAGGAGCTACATGCATTTACATTGTTTTTGTCATTGACATTGTATCTTTTACTGTAGAAATGTGTGTTTCTATCTAACTCCATCTCTTTAATCATAGCACTCCAGCCTGATTGATGGCATCAGGAAGAGTCAAGAGTCAGGAGGAGAAAGGCAGGTAAAATCATAATTTCAAACTAAACTGCTTCAACATAAAATTTCTTTTGGTGGTTGAGTCAAAGAGCGGAATGCCAGGCCAGCATACTTTCAATTTATAATCCTAGTTTTGAAATTATGTGAGACAGCTCTGCGTCTTGAATGCACGAGCTTGTCCAAGTGGCCGGCACTCTTAGCAATTTGTTTTCAGCCATGCAAGTAGCATCTTTATTTCAATTTGTTGAAATTCTTGAATTAGTTACAAAAGAACTGTTCTTTTTCCCTTCTCCAAGCTCCTGTCAAGTTCTTATTGCAAAGCAAGTAGACAGGTTTGTTTACAATTGCCTTTGATTTGCTTTTCCCACTATTTGAGTATCAAAAAAAAGGAAACACCTTGTCATGGACATACATTAATTTGTTCTGAAATGTCTTGAAAGTTGGCAGGGCACAGAAAAGAAAGAACAAATTTCAAAAGTTTGAATTTGAAGACTTTGATGTAGTAAATATCATATTATTTCCCTCAGACCAGACATTGATCAGCCTGATTCTGAGTCATTGATGTTGCCTAAGAACTGCATGCATTTTTTATGTGAAGGACAACAGCAACCAAATAGATTTATATCCGGCCCGTCATATGCAAAACAGCAGATAATTTTACAGAAAGCTCACGAGGGTGGAAACAAAGACACATCTCAGTTTTAGTCTTACTTTCTCACTCAATCATTAAATTAAGATTGGGGTCAATTGTAACACTTTTTTTGAAAATCGACCATATTGTATCTCTTGAAATGAATTAGACCTTAATAATGAAATCTATATTTAATATATCTTATTGTAACAATGAACAATTTGTAATAATCATTTTGGTTAAGGTGCAAAATGACGGTGTTTCTCTTTTGCACAATTTCTAGCTGAGAGCATTTTATATTTATGAGAATCATTTTGTACAGATAGGAAACAGATTAATGTTGTACCTTAGCTGCAAGTTGACCTAAGCTCAAAGATTTTGAATTCAGCTATCATCCTCGGTAATAAATCGAATTTGTAAAGCCATGATAGTTCCTTAGTGAGAACTCAAAATTTGATACTTTAACACCAATTATGATAATCTGACACATTATGATGCAAAATCGAAACTGCAATGCAAACTATAAATAAGCTATTTTCTTAATTGATATTAGTTAGAAGAGTGGAAAATTGTGACAGATCCCTGACAGTAATGCATCCATCAAATTCAAATGTGTTGATATTATCTTTTGACAATAGCTGCTGGTATGGGTACTTCAACTATTTACCCTTCGGATTTTTGCCCCTTTTGGAAGTCACTTCCATAAGAACAAACTAGCTTTACATTTGCAAACCTGGATGATACTATATCTGTACATGTTGTTTTGCTTTGAGCTGACTCAGAGAATCAAACTTTTCAAAAGAATGAAAGTGCTGAAGGAAAGAGACATTTTTTAACAAAACCTTTAAAATGCTTTAAAAGTTCTTGAAAACAATGGGAAATTACTTCTGTCCTGTGTTTTTATTTGAAGAAATGTGTAGTTGTCATGTGGACAAAAGTTTGTCAATATGGTCTGATGAGTTCGTTCTTTTCTTTTCAGCTGTTTGAGCAACAATCAAGCATGTGCTGCTCAAGGAAATGCCTATTTGGAAATATGTCAGTGAGGAACTGATGTCTGATGAGACATATGTTGGGAATGTACTGGTAAATGTTGCGGATGATTATAATGGGCTGATGAAATTGCATCATTGACAGTAGAAGAACAGGGAATAGTAGTAACCATGTGCTAATGCAGAAAAGCTTCTGTTACAAAATGTTATCAATGCATCGTTGGGTTATTATTTCAAATGATTCAAACTACCTCATGATTTGTAGAATCGATATAATCAATAAACTGAAGAAGTATAAAAAGTATCCCAAAAAACCTATGCCCCAACTGCTGCTGTGCAAGAGCTGTGATTTCAGGTTTTCATTTGTGATACTGTTGTGTAGGAAAGGCTTCAAATTAGTGTTTGATACCTTATTTGACTAAATCAGACAATTAATTGCAACTTTGTGGGGCAGACAGATTGGGCAAGAGTATTTTTGAGACTCCTCTGTATATACAGAGTTTGTGAGAAAATCGTTGTTCAAATGCAGGTTTACATTAAGGTAAAAGTGTCTCAAAACTGGTAGTCTTGCTAGCTAACATTATACCGTCTGCACTAACTCTGAAAGGATCTCTGAAGAAAATATTCCGAAGATAGTTGTCCCAAAAATTGGTAGTTTTAGTCAAAAAGCTTCATCCGACACCCGAAAGCAGGTTGTAGTTATATCTGTCAAAGCTGAAGTGTCTCAAAACTGGTTGACTTGTTTGATACTAATCTTTCTCATAAATTTTCAGGACAAAGGTAAAATCAGTGAAAGATAAACTGTAGTAGTTTGGTCATATAAAACAGGAATATAATGGATTTTTGTAGAACAGGAGAATATTCCTTCACCTCTCACTAAACTAAACAGTAGTGCATTGTCTCTGGTGCCAAAGGATTAACGATAAACGAAGGAGTCTACCCCGCTTTTCCGGGAAAAGTTGTTCATATGGGAAAATGTTCCCTCGCCTAGGCGGGGTTCTGGTAGTGCTCAAGCGAGATCTCGGCTAGCCGGGAAAATGTTTTCTTATGTGAACGCTTTTGCTTTTTTATGTAGTAAAGCTATATGAGGCGAGATCTAGGCATAACGGGAATCCTTTTTCACCGGGGAAATGCGGGGAAACTTTCTCCATATGAAGAGGCCCTTAGTTGGTTCAGCGAAATTAGAATTTTCTGCTGAAATACTGTATATAACTTTGTTCTTGTTAGCTATTTCTTATCAAAAAGGACAATATTGTATAACAAGAACTGCATTTTCCACTGCAAAAACAATGCCATAGTTAGAGAGAAAATAAGATAACTACATTAGCAAAATGCGTTTAAATCTAAGGATTCATGATGTGACACAGTATTTTTAAGTAGTTCCCAGAGATTGAAGTGGGCCAATGCATATTTGTTGGTAGACTCATTTACATATTAAAGTAGCATTTCCAGGTTAGTTGGGCCATATTATCAGATAGAGAAAGTCTATTCTGCGGTAGTTAACCAGAATGGGCTCAAATTGGCTATGATTTATTAACCAAGGTAATTTTTCTTCATCCGATACATTAATCAGAAACTGCGTAAAATGACGTCATCGTGAATTCTGACTTTAGGGAGTGTGTGACCACAAAAGCTTTTCGAAATGATAAATCAAGTCTGATATGATAATGATAATCGGTCAAAAATGAAGAGTGGCCTCTTTCCGCATGTACCTATAAAGACAATACCCAGTCTGCACAGCTCTTTGAAGTCTTTTAACATCTACGTAAAACGCCGTTTAAACAGGATCATACAAAATTTCATATCATTCTACAGCCAAACTCGCCTAAGTCGGACTCGCATAAGTCGGATATTCGCATAAGTCGGACAAATATGGACATACCCAAAAGTCCCATCAACATCTTTCTTTAGAAATTACTTCTCATAAGTCGGACTTCTTGTAAATCGGATAGTTTTATCTGGTCCGAAGCGATCCGAATTCCGACTTATGCGAGTTCAACTGTATTAAGCCCCGGTCAAACGCATCCAACATTTCATCCAACATTTGTTTTCAGCATGTTGGATGAAATGTTGGATGCGTTTGACCACCCATGTTGGGTCATCCAACATTTGCAAAGTGATGCTGGATGGAGTTTGATCGATTATGTATTTGAAATCTTATTTATTTAATCATGTATATGTATATATTGAATTGTATTAGTTTTTGCAGTTGGCTTGGATTAGCTAGTGTAGTACTATTTTTAATTTTTACTGTACATAGCTATGTAGCGCCAACGTTAAATAGATTGATTATTATTATTATCGAGATAAAAAAAATGTTGTTTTCAAATGTTGGATGGAGTGTTGGATGCATTTTGACTGCTTCATCCATCATTTCACCCAACATGTCATTTGTGGGCATGCGCAGAATGTTCTAAATAGTTGCTATTCTGTCATTTGACCGCCATTTTCAATCATTTTCTACATGTTGCTTTCGAAGTCAGCCAATCTAATTTTTATGTTGCATTAAGCGTCTTTTTTATCATTTGTATACATGTCGCTGCGCAGGCGAATAACGATCATGGATTTTACTAAAAATGTTGGATGTAATGTTGGATGAAATGTTGGATGCGTTTAACCACCCCTCTTGTAAACATCGATAAACTTTCAATTTTTTTGGAAGTAAATGTTGGATGAAATGTTGGATGCGTTTGATCAAGGCTTTACTATTCTCTCTATCTGTTAAAGAGAGATCACAGCAGAATTTTGCAAACATGAAATTTTCACTTTTCGTTTAATTTTTATATCCACTGTGAAAATGGTGCCTAGTTAACTGAAAGATATTTAATTTGCGTGAAGAGATCTTTCCATGGTAGAAATTGAGTGGTTTTCCCAAGATACCAGTTTTAGTGTCGTCCAAGAAATGTTCACATTTCATAGGAAAAACGTTTCGTTTATCTTCCGAAACGCTCAGTCTATGTAGCATTTCGGCAAGAAACGGGAGATCTTACAATGGTTTCTCAATGTTGGAAATGTCAACGTTTCTGATATGAGATTTAAAGGAAACGGAAATGTGCCTTTCCGATGATTTTTGATGCTAGAAATCAAAGCAGAAATTTCGAGTTTCCATCAAATCTCTAAGTGATAAATCCTCAGAATTTGTCCGTTTCTTACACATTTCCGACATATAAACTATGCAGAAACGTTGCCTGTTCTTGCCGTGAGACCGCGCGAGCTTGATTTCAGGATCAAGTTTATTCCATTCAGATATGCAGTTGGGATAGAAGCTAGATTAAAATTTTCTGTTCTTGTCCTTATTCGACTAATAACATCCTGGTTGCTAAGAGAGTAATTTGAATGATGAAGTGATGGGATTGGCTCCTCTGTTTTCAAAGGGGTGAAATTATTAATAATCTTATAAAACAAAGTCAGGCGTCTACTCCACCTTCGGGAACTAAGTGACTCCTAGCCAAGCTCTGCATATAGTTTTTCACGCGATGTCCCCCTCCATGTTCCTGTTACAGCAAGGGCAACAGAATACTGCACAGGCTCTAATTTTTCCATTGAATTTGTTAAAATGATGTTTTGACTGAATTCACATACTTTAGCTGGAGTATGATAGATAACATCCCGTAGTCCAGGTGGGGTTGCACATAACGTTTATATAATTCGTTTAGGGTATGCCTGGGCAGGTATTTAGAGAGCTTTCTATTGATCTAAGACCATATAGAAATATATTCCTTATGGATTGGAAAATGTCACCTCTAGCTGCTTGACGAGTTTCATGTTTCAGCATGTTTTATTATGAACTGAGTTACTGAGCTGGAAATAGTCTGACAGTGAGAAGGCGAGAGACCATCGAGGGACTTATAAACAAATTTAAGAATGTCCTAATTGTTGTGTTAAGTAGATGAGACACAGAAACGATGGTGTTGAGAATACGGAGCACTTTTTGTAGCTTTGCCCTTCCCTTGACGTTCAGCGTCGAAATCTTCTCGCTGGAATTCATGCATTGCTACGACCATTTGGATATGTTAATCTTTCAAACGAGGTTTTGACGCAACTTTTACTATATGGTGATAAAGACCTTCCCAAGGACCTCAACAGAAATTTACTCGAGTTGACTCTACAATACATCTATAAATCTGGTCGATTCGATTAAGATCACTTTAGATTTAGTCATACCTCACTCAACCACCAAGTCCGTTTCTTAAAGTATCTTGTCGTAAAGTCCCATTTCCTTAATTTTATCTCTGTAGTAGTAATTACGTGCAGTTGTATGTAATGGGTGGGTCGTGGGGTGTTTCGCTTGTTCGGGAGTCGTGGCATGAGGGCCACTCAACCGATTCGGTTTAACCCATTTTCAGGCCTTGACTGGCCTGGACTTGATTCTGTAAGGTCAGAATCATCTATCTTTTAATCATGCGAATCGGTTGGGTGATCCTTTGGGTACGGCTTTGCGGGTGGGTGGTGCATTTTTCCTGATCCACCCAGTAGTTGTTATATTTTTGCATGTAATGGCCCCGGGGTTGTCATGGTCTATTGCTCCCTGTGGTATCGCCCTTGTAGTGTTTTGTAGAGTAATTTTTAGGCAGAGTAATTAGTAATACGTCTTGTAAAATTTTTAATAGAATAAAAAAAGACACAGGAAGTACGCCTGTGTTTCAAGCCAACTATCAAAACATGTTTACGCAAACCAGCTCCTCTGGTTTTATACTACAGGCTGTTTACCTATAACAATGATGATCCCCAGGGATATAAAATATAACATAACAATAACATAACAACATGGGAAGTGGAAATGTTATATAACACAACGCCTCCCTTTCTAAAGTTCAAAAAAATACTATTTCTTGTCCATATTTTCACGCGCCTTGAGGGAAGGTTTTATAAGCCTCTTTGGTCTGCTCAAAATGTTCAAAGGTGGATTAACTGGCTCTTGAGAAACTGACACTGGGCTTTCAGTTGACTGACTGAATGTGGTTGCTGTTGTAACTGGCGAAGGTGGTAAGGGAATGATTTGGACCCTGTTACGCTTCACTTCTGAAGTAGGTGTTGCTATGATGTATTGTCTTGGACTATGTGACTTTTCAACAACAACGCCGGGTTGCTAATGACTCTTGATTTTCACTTCCTGTCCTGTGCATAAAGGAGGTAATCGTTTTGCATGATGTCGTGCATTGTAATACGCTTTTTTCTGTGTCTGTATGTTGTTTCTCTTCCAATCAGCTTGCTGAGATCTGACCACTTTGGTTGAAGTTGTGCATGGAAAACAGGAACTGTTGTTCTCAGCTTTCTCCCCATCAACAATTCTGCAGGCGAGAAACCGTTTTGAAGCAGAGTAGATCTGTATGCTAGCAATGCCTGATACTTGTCTTTCTCCTTCTTTAAACCTTTCTTTGACCTTTCTGCTTCGCCGTTTGACTGAGGGTAGTATGGAATGGGTTAATTTGATGTCCCATTCTTTGGCAAAATGAGTGAATTCACTACTATCAAAGGGTTGTCCATTATCGGATCTGATCTCTTGAGGTATCCCATGTCTTGCAAATACATCCTTCAATGTGCTGATTACGTCAGGTGCTCTTTTGCCCTTGTTCATACCTGCAACTTCAACATATCTAGAAAAATAATCTACTATTAACAGGTAATCAGATGCCTTAGTTGTCAGTTGTCAGTTACGATTATGAAATGAATGGTACAGTGTGAATTGCAAACAGTTACTTTTGGGAAAATTTACCAAAATCAACCTTTTTCGGGCAAAAATCCACCTTAAGTCGGGCAAAAATTTGGTAAACAATGAAATTTTATCGGGCAGCCCCCCCAGATTTTATCTTCCCCTGCGCTTATGATTGGCATATTCCGCGGCATTCATAATAAGACGATGTTGGACCTAGAACAAATAATGCAATTCGTTAATCGATGTGAGATTACATTCTGACGTAAAATCTGTCAACATAGACAACATAATGGACATGATTTTTTACTCAAATGGCAAAAATTAAATTAGAAGAAAGGTTTTGAAAAATTTCCTTTGGTAAATGTTTGATTTGATTTTAATTTCGGTTGACACCATGTGTGGCGTGCTGAGTGAATCAACTGGTGATGTGCTAGTTTAATTCCAAAAGATAAAACATCGAGAGTAAAAGTGAGAAGAAGCTTAACTGATTATGTATGAACTTTAGTACTGAAATCTATGATTGCCAATCTCCTGATTGGTTGATTGATTGATTGACTTATTGATTGATGGATTGCTGGATCGATCGATGATTCCTTCAATTGCACTTTTTTATCCCAGCTCAAACTATGAAATATTTACCAGAAATAGGAGCAAAGTGTTTATGCAAATGACATTTTTCGTTACCTTGTCGGAGATGCCCTTTCCATTCAAGATGCAAGTTATATCTTTCCCATTGCAATCACCCCAATTTAAAATAGTTCCTTCTTCCAGAAGTATACCAAGGATCTGTTAAATGCAATACGAAGATTGGATAAGGTTTCGTAATTTCTTCCGTCATAAAAGTTGTTGTATTGTAATTTAAAAAAGAAGCAGATAACCTATTGCAAATATAAACATAACCATGTAATACATTGTATTGAAATGGACTTTAAAAATGATTGGACATATCGGCTTAATATTCAAGAGTTGTCATCTTTCCTTAATCATACCGGGTGTCCCAAAAAAAGTATACAGATTTTGTCAACCCTAACGATCAGAATTTAGCATGAATCAATCCGAAATTATTTTTAAAACATTACTCGGTAGTTAACTTGAACATAGATACTTTGTTTGTTGACATTGGTGCTTTGAGAGTAGATATATAAATCTTCAAAGAACAAATTTGCCACCACCTCTCAACCAGAGCTTTGGCGTTTTGGCCTAAGCAATTTGTTTCACTTACTTTTTTTGGGACACCAAGTATATTTGCCTGGCTTTCCTTTATTTTGTCAAACGTATTTTCAAAAATTGCAGGATGGAATTTCATAATTCAAAATAGAAACTCTCAATAGTTACCTCTGAAAATGAATATTGTTGTTCTTTTTTCCATGGCATTTCTTTGCTTCCAACAATTCCCCAGTTTCTTATTGTTGTCGTTGGCTCGTCCTGTAATGTAATAGGGTACGTGTGCTGTTGTTTTTTGTCATCTATTGATATATTATATCCTGTTGTATATAACACGTATTTTTTTTATAAGAATCCGCCTTAAGAAACTCAACTCTAATATTGCCCAAAAATTAAGAAACTCCTGTACTGGAAAAATATATAATATAATATAATGTTCGCGAGGTCACATAAAGTACACATGATGATTGATATGGAAGTCGTAAGAAACTTGTAAGAAACTCTGAGTACTTAAAATCTGATAATTTTAAGAAACTGTCAGTACTGGTTCAAATTCTTAGTTTCTTGTAAAAAATACGTGCATTTGCTTATTTTGAATCGAAGAACTCTTGAAGAGACTCACGGGGCTTTATTATTTAAAAGAAAGTCACAGCAGATTTATCATTAAATAGTAAATATTACCTGAATCTGAGTGTCGTTCTCTCTAGTGTCTGTGTTGTCGTTGTTTTCTGTGTCCATGGAATTTTCTGTGTCGTTTTCCGTGTATATCATGTTTGCCGTGTTTACCTGGCCAGCTCTGTATATTGTATACACATTTTCGTGTACTTCCCTGGCTTTTAGCAGTCCCTCCATGCGTTTTGTTGCCGCCAGTTGCCCCTCCTCGTCGTCGCTGTGCGGCGGAGATTCTATATCTTCGATTTTTTTTTTATATATTTTTTTTGAAATTGTTCATCAATTTTGCATTGCACGTGTCAAGCGTGCCATCTCGCCTAGCTCTTTTAATATAATCATTTCTCGTTTTCTGCAAAAGAAAAATGAGATATTGTTTAAATCTAGTTTTTTTAAATACGACGATGTACGGTAGTTTCTTGTTAATTCTATGAATTGATTTCTTTGTAGACTCAATTTCCATTTCATTCGACAACAGCAATTTGGGTCAATTCCAAAACAGTTCAAATAAGCTAAAAATGATAGTTTGCGTTGTTATTCCTAACATGTTACTATCCATGACAAAAGGCCCCGGGGAAGAGGTGGCTGTATTATGATATAGTTAAGTAGATTTATTCATAAATGCAATTCTTACGTCATTCAAACTATTCAATTTTTTTCTTCTTCTAATTTCTCTCCTTTTTCGGAAATCAGTGTAGAGCTATTATATTATTGTTAGAAGGGCTGCCAAATTACTCAGTAAGATCTCAGAACAGGTTATAACACAATTCGCAATCAAAACGATGTCAAAATATTTGCTATTACTGTACATTGTCAAAACATTTTCGAGTGATCTGGGAAAATTAAAGCTGCAAATTACAAAAGTTTCTTAGCTTTTTTAATTCAGGTAGGGTAGTTTCTTAAGTTTTAAAAAATTGAGCCTTCTATTTCTTATACGCTGTTTGTTATAAAAAATGAGTGCATAAGAAATCGTAGAAGCCTCTTCCAGAAAATTAAGAAACCCTACTAGAAGCAATCAGAAGTCATTTCGAAGATAAGAAATACTTGCAATTTTTGGTGGTCAGTGTTTTGAACAAAATGTTTGTATCACCAACCCAAATAATACTGAAAAGTATAATTTTTGTTTATAATTTTGTTTATAATTGAGACAAATTCGTGTTGTTTTGAAAGAAATGTACGCCAAAATTTATAAACCAGGAATGTTTGATCAGTATATATAGATGTGTAGTCATACACAGGTGATCCGTAACTGACACAGAGTTGCCAATCTGAGAACACTTCAAAGTTGTTCGATTGTTTTGAAACTTCCTATATAATCGTTTATGAAATATCTGGCTTTAGGAATGGAACAAGCAGGTATGTTAATTGTACGTAGTGTAATTCAGTGAAGTCAGATGAGTAAAAATTTTCAAATTTTAACATTCACACTGAAAAGAGGGGCAAAGAAAGACCAAAATTGTCAATGAGATTTTTTATAAGAAACTTGGCTTTGGCTTTGTAGTAGGGTATCTTAATTT